>OZ024915.1:74854683-74913267 GCA_964017125.1 Flabesymbios commensalis
TATTTCTTTCTTCTATAGACGTCAGATTCTAGCTTATAAAGACGATCTCTGCACTGAAAAGTTTACAGATTTTTACCCTAATTTAATATTTGAATATACCTGTGGTGATCTCTGCGCATTTCTTACGTCCATACTAAGATATACTATATGCATGTAACTTATATGGATGCATTTTACACTGAAATGACGTATATGTCTGAACGAAAGATCAATACGATAATCAATATTCCCTAAGAATCTAAATATCTAATCTAATGCTAGACAATTACAAAAGCTTACACGTATACTGACTATTTGCCATTAAAAACAGTTCTACAACCATGATAACTACTATGAATTTATGTTTCTCTATGAACACCGAATCGTTTAAGCTCTTATCACGTTTATGATTATTTTGAATCTGATTTAATAACACATTATTTACATGAGGTTCTGGTGGTAAATATCAAAGAATCAGCATGAGCATACAGCCTGATATTTAAAAAAATGTTCAGTTATTGAGATTCACTATCGGGTTAATGCCACAGTTGAAATGACAGCAGTATTCACTAGGTGGCACTCAAACTACACCAAGACACACCCGGCATCCAAGCAAGTAATACATGTTGACACATTGTTGGTTTAATGTTGGTCACTGTTTTGGACATTAAGTATTCTGGCCCTTTTTATCATTGATTTATTGAAGGTATTGTGATTGATTGATTTAGGTTCGCACAAGCTGATCCGAGACGTTGGGCCAATTCTCATCCGATGCTGGCCTAGCGTCTGCGACACTAGCCCAGAATTGACCCACTATCGGCCCAACGTCTCGCATTTGCACGTCAATTCTTTTTTCCATTTGTGTCTTTTTTTTCAGAGACAAATAAATACAAATAGAATTGAATTATTTTTTTATTGAATGTAGGTGTTTAACTTGGGAAGTTTTTTTTATTAAGCTATTTAAGTTGGTTCTTCTACTGAAATTTAAATAATTTACATAATAGAATTAGTCACAATAACTCACTATAAAATTATTTACATATCTGTGACGTATGAAGAAATAAAAAAAACATTTACTAAGATGTAGCCTGAAACTTGACTCTGATATTTACTGACCTACGTTTTCACAACAAGCACGACAACCGGAAATACAGAAAGATGTCATGCTAACAAGAGGGAGTTCCGGCTCGTGAATGGAGACCAGTTTCAGAGTTTAGTTCAGGCTGCAAGCCCAATGTTGGTCTGATGTTGGGCCAACATCAGCCCAACAACGCGTCGTGTTTTCTGGTAAAGATATATCATAGTGCGTTATCGTCTCAGCTTAATATTTACACGATAATTTAAATACCCCCCGTTTTTTTTTCAAGATATGCTGATGTTGTGTCTCGCTAACGCTACCCACAATTCCATGTGGGGAGCAGATGCTTACATCTGTAAAATTACAATTAAAATATATGATAATATCTCTGAAAACGGGTTTAATTCTCCTCCAACTATGGCATTTTGGAAGGAATACTATAAATATATGGCAATTGTCCTTGATTGTTCACTCGCTTCAAATGATCTTTATTCACTATAAAACAGCAACTCGCTATTGTAGTGGATGGAGATTAAAATGGTAAATTCAAGCTGAAAGGTGTTTGGCGTTAACCATAAACGCGCGGGGTACTAAACTATACAATTATCATCCCCCCCCCCTCCCACTTAATATTGCGTCTCCCTAACGCCACGAAAAATGTCAAGGCCGTAAAAAAATGCTCACACATGTTAAATTTGAATCAAAATATATGCTAATATCTCAAGTTTAATTCTCATGGCATCTGAAAACAGATCTAACTTTCCTACGACTAAGGGTTTTTTAAAGGGAAAATGTCCATGAAAATGATTCACCAATACATCGCAATGTTCATTAATTTTTCACAAAACTTCAAGTCATCTCGATCCACTACAAGTTGAGAATTGCGACATCAGTTCGCGGCTTGAAGTGGATGGCTACAATGGTAAATTAAGGCTGAGATGATTACCATTAATAACGCGCAGGATACTATACGTTATAAATTTATTATTCTTATCCATTGATGTTGTGTCTCACTGACTACACCAACAATTTCAAGTGGGTAAAAAATCCTTTCATTTGTAAAATTTGTGAAAAATATATGCTTATATCCCGAATTTGATGTAAATGTCCACTTTGACTAAAATAAAAATGAACGGGTGAAAAACGACCATAGACGTGGCTAGCGCTTAAAGAATTGAGATATTAAAGGACAAATAAATCGGCTGAAAAACGACCATAGACGCGCCTAGTACTTAAAGTGTTGAGATATTAAAGGACAATAAATCGGCTGAAAAACGACCATAAACGTGCCTAGTACTTAAAGTGTTGAGATATTAAAGGACAAATAAATCGGCTGAAAAACGACAATAGACGCGCCTAGTACTTAAAGTGTTGAGATATTAAAGGACAAATAAAACGGCTGAAAAACGACCATAAACGCGCCTAGTACTTAAAGTGTTGAAATGTTAAAGGACAAATGAAACGGCTGAAAAACGACCATAGACGCGCCTAGTACTTAAAAGGTTGAGATATTAAAGGACAAATAAAGCGGCTGAAAACGACCATAGACGCGCCTAGTACTTAAAAGGTTGAGATATTAAAGGACAAATAAAACGGCTGAAAAACGACCATAGACGTGCCTAGTACTTAAAGGGTTGAGATACTAGGTATTTTAGTCTTTAATTCTTTACTTGGAGAGCAACTCAACACAAGTTTAGCTCAATGAACATTACACAGCTGCGAACAAAAGTCAGTACTAGTAGTCAGGACTTAAGCCTTTCAGCGTGGGGACCGTTTTCATACGTCAGATTCTGACGTCTGTAGACGTCAGATTCTGACGTATAAAGACGATCCCCACACCGAAAGAATTGAAATATGTCTAATAGCCGTAGACCCATAAAATAGGTATTCAAATGAAGCGGAAAGAGCTAGCAAAGACATTTATGAAGATTTCAAATTGAAAAAACCCTTCCGTTCTAATGGTTCACACAAAATAATTTCAGAGTTTTAAGGGGTAATAAACATTATATGGCTGGTTTTACATAATTTCAATAAAAGCTTCTAATCTAATAGATATCAATCACTATGGGGCAGGTAATTTTATACCGAAATGACATCAATAGTATCACAACAATTCATTATGCTGACTAAAGGCATGACCGTTGATGCTTCCAATAACTCTGGGAAAAAATGGTGGATAAAAATCAATTTCATTTTTATTTCTGGGCATTTTTTCTCCGGTCCAATTCCAATTCATTTTCCTTTAATGCCAATTCCAGGTCCAAATCCATGAATTGGGGTTGGAATTAAGCTCACTAACAGTTAGGCTCTACACTCCGGAAGATTCAAACTCTGATCACGAATATTGTCGTTTTATTTACATTGCATTAATAGGTTGAATCACAGATATCGAGAATGAAATGTGTGTTTAAGCCTCAAAATTTGAAAATGTTTGGCCTCAAAGTAAACAATTAAAATATGAGTAATTTTCAACCACTTGACGTAATTGTGGGTCGCGATAGCGAGACACAACCTCTAGTGGGTGAAAATTTAATGAAAATTTAAATTATTTAAGGCTAATTTAAGGCTTTAAGGGGGAAATGGTTTGTTTTTATAACCTCAATAACCTAAAATAACCTTAAAACATATCAACCTGAAACCCAGGTATTTCATTTCATTCTACTTTACTTTGAGATGAAAATTGCTGCCTCGAGGAGAATGAAAACTGACATATTTTATGAAATATTCAATTCTGAAATGACAGTCCAGACAATTAATTTAAGTCACGAACTATTTACTGAGATATGTTTTATTCTGTGACAAGATGGTTAAGTCCACTTATTATCGCCCGCCCACTCTGTAATGACGACATCTAGTGAATGCCTCGCGCACTTCACTTTATTTATTAAAGACAGCATCTAGTGAATGCGTCACGTACTTCACTTTATTTTATGGGTTGTTTTATGAGAAGAAGCTCTAAATCTCTGCAGTGAGATCACGGTGAGATCACGGTGAGATCACGGTGTATCACGACTCATGATAAATCACCAACCCATGATGAGTGTGTACAGACTGCAGGGGCGCATCCAGAATATTGAAGGGGGTGGTCCAATAAAAATAGAAATGTAGGTGTCTTGATAAATGAAATGAATGAGGTTTTAGGCCACATGTTGTGCACATACAGGAGAACCTGCATGTGAGGATGGTGAGATGAAATTCGCGCCCTGACGGTCTGAGGCCGAGCTCGCTACCTCTCAAGCACGGAGGCTCCCCACAATATTGGATCTTCAACTTCTGAGCGGGAAAGAAATATTTTGTTTCTTCGCAGGCAAGAGTGGGGTTCTAACCCGCTATCACCAACTTTCCAAGCAGGCAGCTTTAATGGCTGCACCAAGGCCCCCGCCCTGCTCTTCAGGTACATGTATCTGTTCATCCACTGTGTGTTGGTTTTATGACTAGGCGGTCACGGTGACGTCATAGTGACGCCAGATATCCACTTTTAACATCCATAAAATATAAGTACAGACACTTATGTTATGTCACGACTACATTACTAGTACATGATCAAGTCATCGCTCTCGTCATTAACACTTGTGCTTCTAGGACAGCATACGTTTTACTCTCTCAATGTTAGGACCGTAAATATACGTTTAACCCTTGTGGCATATACGTTTAAACATTCTCCCGGCTAGGATCTTATAATTATAAACATTTTAACATTTGTCATGCCATCATCATGACCGCATATATACGTTTCAACATAGGTCCGGTTAGGACAGTATATAGATTTTTTTTTAACCCTTTAGATGGCATGATTTGACGTCTAGACGTCACATCATGATGTCCAAAGACGATCTCCGTGCAGAAAGAATTAAACTATAACGGCCGTAGACCCATAAGGCCATAACATAGCTATTCAGGTGAAGCAGAAAGAGCTAACCAGGATATTCATAAAGATTTCAAATTGAAAAAAAAACATTTGGTCTCCATGGTTTTACAAAATTAATTCAGCGCTTAAAGGGTTAAAGCATTAGAATGAATATATGCCAATCTAACAAATGTAATCCTTATGTCTCCTTCAAATAAAATGCTATGGACGCCATTAGGACGCTAAAGGTTAACTAAGTGACATTTCATTTGGTTTAAACCAAATCACCATGAATGTCCTAGTCAGTTCTTTCTGATTTATTTGGATACTCATGTTATGTTATGGGTCTACGGCCGCTAGAAATATTTTCATTCTTTCAGTGCGGGGACCGTCTTTATACGTCAGAATCTGACGTCTACAGACGTCAGAATCTGACGTATGAAGACGGTCCCCGCACTGAAAGAATTAAATATAAGTAATTGTTTTACTTAAAAAACTTGGCGGGTAAAGGGTGGACCATCATTATTACAAAATCAACACTATCAATACCTCTCAGTGGTTTCTTTTACCAGAAGTTGATATTTCAGAAACAAGAAACTGGTGACTGTGGATATATATATGCCATTATAGGATCAGACACTTAACAACAATTGTCACGACTATATTACGACGTACATCATCAAACATCTCTCTAATCACCGTTTTATGTTGCCTCGTCGACGTAAGCACTGTACACCGGGACCCCGCCCTATTCTATTCGTGGACAAGTCGCAGTCATGACTTGGATTCTGTACAGTCAGGTAGCATACCTATAAACACTCAAGGACTTCAGAATTTATTTCATTCTGACCAATACGCATTATGTCGCTCTTAGGTTAAAAAAACTACTTTAGTGGCGTTTGCGCTTGCAGGGTATATAGGTACATATATACTCGCCATATTTGGTCAAATAACATATAAGATGGATGTAACTATGTATAATAAACAGTACCCTCTACACTTTCTAACATGGTGTTATGCGGATACTATTTCTAAATTTGTGTCCAGATTTCTAATGAGCCGTCAACAAGCGCACATATTTTCGCCTATTTATTGTTTGTTTAGATATTCTATTGCACGGGAAATAATTTCTTTTGATATTTTCATTCATATGAAGCTGACTCACTCACTCACTCACTCACTCACTCACTCACTCACTCACTCACTCACTCACTCACTCACTCACTCACTCACTCACTCACTCACTCACTCACTCACTCACTCACTCACTCACTCACTCACTCACTCACTCACTCACTCACTCACTCACTCACTCACTCACTCACTCACTCACTCACTCACTCACTCACTCACTCACTCACTCACTTAGACACGGCTCGTGTCTGACCAAAGGTCATCTCTCAGCGTCGCACCTGCCAAATATCATAAATAATGGCTGCTAGTGAGTGTACCGTCATCAACCATACGTCTCTAAGTCACTGAAATACCTTCCGCGTCCGGACCCCCTACAAGTAGAGAGCGCTGAATACGTGGATCTAGTCGTTATTCACGCCCTCCTCAAGAAACCGAGGGCACTATTTTATATGAGTCATCCTTCACTTGCTTTTTTCAAAAACCAAGATAATTCACCATTCTTTATTTCTCAGCTAAAGAGCAGTTTCCATTAAGAATATAGGTTCATAAGGATATTTGTAACGAGAAATAGAGAACACCGAGGATAAAACTATAAAGGTTTGTACACGTTATATGTTTCTACACTCTCCGCTCTTTTTAGCTACTATTTTATAATAATATGTAGTTATTTTATCTCTGGCTTTGGCGCGATAAACATGCATTATATCTAGGCCTATTATCCCGTCTATCTATCACATTATTTTTTAGATAATAATAGAGTATCATCTTTAAATGTTGTAGGTTGAAAATTACTCAACCACTTTTTGATATTGTTTACAATAAATTGTAAATTATAGCTATTAAAGAGGTTTTATTCCATTCATTTGAAACTGACAATTTTTATTCAAAACTAATGCAACTGAGTTTTGTTCCGTTGTCTATAATTTGACATTTAGTTATTTGGAATATTTTGTATGATACATACAAAAACGTATTTTACCATCATCAGGCGGTTCTCCTGGCCCAGTTTGACATGTATGCGCGAGGAATATTCTATATTCCTTGGTATGTGTGACAATTTCATCGCCATCATCTGGTAACACAATACAAAGATCCATGGATGAGAAACTAAATCTATCATAATATGTATATGCTTATCAAATGTGAAGCATTGATCCAATAATAATTTAATGCTGGGTTGACGTCGTATACGTTGGCCCAATTCATAAATAACATTAGTTATGTGTATGCTATGTAAATGTATGAATACAAACACAGTATAAACTGACAAGATACATTGTAGGCCTTTGCTTGACCCTTTCACGTCTGAATTTGCAATTGAAATTTGTATCCACAACAAGCCGCGAATTGCTGTCGTGATTCTAGCCTTGTTGTGGATGAAGATGACTCGTACTGGCTGTCAATTAAAATAAAATTGCCATATATTTTTCAAATAGTTTCACGGACATAAACATTCTATAACCCTTGGGTGTAGAAAATTATCTCAGTTTTCTGGAATGCAAGAATTTGTTTGAGGCATTATGGGGATTCAAAGGTTAACCCTTATTCTGCTGAGGTTTCTTATTTAAATTTCCACCCACTTGAAGTTGTGTTTCGCTACCGCGACCCACAACTTCAAGTGGCCGAAAATTACTCATATTTGCCTGATTGGATACCCAAAATTTACAAATCTTGATGTCTAGACACACATTTTTATTCCTAATAGCAGTGTCGACTAATAAAATATGTTGAAAACGAGAATAGTCGTGATCAGCAGGCAAAGGGTTAATTTTGTTGTTGATATTGTAGACTTTGTGGACAAAGCGTCATCAAACATTGTGCCTATTGACGCGGCCATAAAGACAGGCTACACGCCCACCCTCTATAGACTTGTCATGCGGATACTCTTTCTAACATGGTGTCATGCAGATACTCTTTCTAACATGGTGTCATGCGGATACTCTTTCTAACATGGTGTCATGCGGATACTCTTTCTAGCATGGTGTCATGCATATACTCTTTCTAACATGGTGTCACGCAGATACTCTTTCTAACATGATGTCATGCAGATACTCTTTCTAACATGATGTCATGCAGATACTCTTTCTAACATGGTGTCATGCAGATACTCTTTCTAACATGGTGTCACGCAGATACTCTTTCTAACATGATGTCATGCAGATACTCTTTCTAACATGGTGTCATGCGGATACTCTTTCTAACATGGTGTCATGCGGATACTCTTTCTAACATGATGTCATGTAGATACTCTTTCTAACATGGTGTCATACAGATACTCTTTCTAGCATGGTGTCATGCAGATACTCTTTCTAACATGGTGTCACGCAGATACTCTTTCTAGCATGGTGCCATGCATACACTCTTTCTAACATGGAGTCATGTGGATAGTCTTTCTAACATGGTGTCATGCAGATACTCTTTCTAACATGGTGTCATGCATATACTTTTTCTAGCATGGTGTCATGCAGATACTCTTTCTAACATGGTGTCATGCATATACTCTTTCTAGCATGGTGCCATGCATACACTCTTTCTAACATGGAGTCATGTGGATAGTCTTTCTAACATGGTGTCATGCGGATACTCTTTCTAACATGGTGTCACGCAGATACTCTTTCTAGCATGGTGTCATGCGGATACTCTTTCTAGCATGGTGTCATGCATATACTCTTTCTAGCATGGTGTCACGCAGATACTCTTTCTAACATGGTGTCATACAGATACTCTTTCTAACATGGTGTCATGTGGATACTATTCCTAGCATGGTGTCATGTGGATACTATTTCTAAATGTGTGTCCAGATTTCTAATGAGCCGTCAACAAGCGCACATATTTTCGCATAATTATTGTTTGTTTAGATATTCTATTAATAGCTGTTGTACATGTGCCACCCTGAAAACACATTGTCGTGTAGGAATTAAAGTCGATCTGGTGTGTACCTGAAGTCAAATAGATGGCTGCTCGCGCATGACAACTGACACTTTTGTTAAATTTATTTAAACATCGATAAACCTACCGTATCATTTTTTTATAAAAACACATTATTGTCCAACACATGAAACAGTTATTTCACCTGCTCCAATAGGAAACTTTACGATATCCAACAAAGTATATCGAGAAAGGGCCCTGCTTTTTAACTTTTTCAAAATATTTTATTTGAGAAGGTGAAATGATGCTCTGATTTATTGGACGATAATGTATTTTTAGAATTATTTTGGACGCGGTAAGTTTATCCATGTTGAAATAAAATCAACAAAAGGGCCATTTTCATGGCGATATTTCCTGAGCAGACAACTATGTCACCTTAGGCTCACACCAAATGGATCTCAATTCATACATGTGCTTACAAGGTGACACATCAGTTATTCATAGAAGACTTGAACAATAAATAGAAAACTCCTAGAATAGCTAAATATGGGATAACTGTGAATTACTTGTCGTCGTTTGTGCAGATGTCACTTACATTAAAATTATATTCTAAAATATCGATGAAATAGGTTATTAAGCTTTTCTTAAAACCAATTAATGTGTTTGCATTTTCAACACTTTCGGGAAGCTTATTCCAACTATATACAGCACTGTTAAAATAAAAGTTCTTAGATTGCTCTTTTTACATCGTGGAATTGGGAAATTTAATCCTTCAGATTGTCTAAACATTGTCTAAATTTAGTTAAAATACATTTTATGAGCAGAGATATTTTCTGTATATTGTCAGTATATTGCTCTCAGTTCTTGTAGCACCAGCTTTAACCCCTAAGTTATTTAACTGGAATTTTCCCTCACTTGAAGTTGTGTCTCGCTTACGCGATCCACAACTTCAAGTGGGTAAAAAATATTTAGATTTGACAAAATGGAGGTCAACTATTATCAAATATTGCTGGTTGGCGTCACGCTGCATCTTTAACATGTTTAAAATGTGGTACTTAATGTGCATATAAAAAAAAAGAAAAACCTAATATAATCGGGAACGGTGATTAAAGGGTTAACACCACTGAAACTAAAAGGTTCAGCTAGAGACTGCACCGCACACTGCCCTCCAGACACAGGATTCGAAATTCGAGCCCTGGCGGTATGAGGCCGAACACGCTACCTCTCGGTCACGGAGGCTCCCCAAAGTATTGAATCTTTACGAGTGCGCGGGAAAAAACATTTTGTTTCCTTGAAGAGTGGTGTTCGAACCCGAGATCACCGACTTTTCAAGCAGGCAGCTTTAACCAGTGCACCAGAGCCCCCGCTCTTGCAGGGGACAAGCCGCTAGCCCGGGTGTACAGGTGTGACAGACATAGACCACTTCATTTGGTAATACTCAATGGTGTGGCCTCATGTCTGAAATAAAATACCTGCAATAAAATTTCTGAAATAGAAAATCTGTGAACATGATATCATAAAAAATACCGGGTAGTATTTGTCTTCATACACTCAATGATGTGGCCTCATGTCTGAAATAAAATATCTGAAATAAAATTTCTTAAATAGAAGTCTAGAAGGCGCATACCCATAAAATAAATATTGAAATGAAGCTGGATGCGCAATGGATAGAGCCAGTCATGCATGCGTCCCGGCTCGAGCCCCGCTGTTCCCATGTGAGGTTTTCACAGAAACAACAATGTTTCTCCCTTTTTTAATGTGACTAGGCGATCACGTTAATGGCGACTTCGTCGTGTTAAGGTTGAGACCAGTGTATCGACGTTAATTTCGCGCAGGGCCCCGCGCTGCGCGCTCCTCACACAAAGAATTAAAATATGCATGATGGGCATATACACATAAGATGGATATTCAAATAAAACGGAAAGAGATAACTAAGAAATTTATGTTAACTTTAAATTGAAAATAACCCTTTGGTCCTCAAGATTTATATAAAATTATTTTAGCGCTTTAACCCTTTCAAACCTGACTTTACATTGTCATCTTCATCCACTACAAGCCGCGAATTGCTGTCGCAATTCTCGACTTGTAGTGGATGAAGATGATTTGAAAATTAAAAAAATTGCCATGTATTGGTAAACCAGTTGCATGGGGATTTCCGTTCTAAAGCCCTTGGTTGCAGGAAAATTCAGTCTGTTTTCAGCGATGTAAAATGATGCTTTAATGCATCGTGAGGACTTAAAGGGTTAAGGGTTAGGTTGTTTATTGGTAAATAGCTGTAACTAGCTGTAAACAGCTGTAACAACCAGTAAACATAACTGATAATTGCTCAATGCATTTGGACAACATGGACCAATTGACACTTGTCGCCATAACATTCAGCCCCGCAAACTCATGCATTCCCCCAATGTTCATACAATGTTGTAGAACATAATACCGACAATGGATTGGTGTATTTGCCGGGAGCAATGAATGGCTTGTAAATATTTTCAACCTCTCTTCACCCTGTGGAAGTGTAGTGTGTATGGTCAATGTAGATATAGTGCAAATGAAATTAACGGTTTCTATGGCGCTTATTTCAAAGTGTCCTCAACTCCTCCACGGCGCGATAAACACTAACACAATCAATCTCGCAGTCAAATCGCAGTCAACTCTAACAGGCCATGAAACGTTCAGAATAATACTTATAGTGATGATAGTGATGCAATTCGCAAACCAACAATTATTATTTTGTATTTAGGCCAAAATGCCCACAAACAAACATATGGTTTACCCAGAGGGGTGCATATGTTTTAGGGGTTTAAAGGGATTCTGACCCTCTTGAGCTGCATATTTTCAAAGATTTCCAGAGATTTTCTAAAATTGTCCCCATCACATACATGCCGATGCACATACAAGCGCCTAAATGAAACTGTTCCCGTGTAGGTCGACATTGACCAATATTATTAAACTTGCAAGGCGTATATTACTTTAGGAATGACTGTGTAAATATTGTCAACAGCTCTTCACTCTGTCTGGCCGACTGTACTCTAGGGCGTGCTTAAATAGATATATACACTCTATTCGCCATTTAAATACAAAACTATTTAATTTGAATATTCTCCCACTTGAAGTTGACGCGCAACTGGGTGGAAATTAGATAATTATATAAAAACGGAGGGCAGTCATTTTTAATCCTGTTTCATCTTTAAAATTAACTATATATAGTTTTATTTAAAAATTATATTGATCCCTGGTTGAAGTGTATGGTACATGTAAAAGAAATCGAATTGGTTTAAGTGACGAGCTTGGTTTAAATGGATAAAAGTCACATTCTTTGGCGCCACTTGACATGTCTGTTATTTGCTACACTTGACTCGCGCTGAGGACTGGTCCGAACCTAGCCCCAACTTAGGTTGAGCCAATCCTGTTTTAATGATGTTCCATCGTCATAGACGGTGGATCGAACATTAAAACACCATTGGGTCAATATCTGGTGTTTGCTGGTCAAGAGCCTGGCCCCAACTGTGACTGTTACGAAATGTTTCAGCTACAGATTGCACCAGTATAAAAACGTGTACAATTCCCTTTGGACGCTCATACCTAAGACCGATGGCTCATTCGTATCGACCGGGGCTTGTAACCTGGAGGTACCAGGTTCAAATCCCGGTCGGGACGGATATTTGTCATTGTTGTTGTGCATATACAGTGCTCCAAACTGTTCAATAGAATGGAGTGCACAGTGCTGCCTATGGTACTGTGTACCATAAAGAACCCTTGAAGTCATTAGAAATAAGAGTAGGACATGGTCCCAGCTTCGGGCTTCCTTTCGTCGCGATATTGCCATGATTGTGCAGAAAGCGACGTAAAGCAATATTCATATATATTTATACCAAAGACTAGCTCAATGGCTCATTCGTATGGACCGGGGCTTGTAACCTGGAGGTTCGAATCCCGGTCGGCCCGGATATTTCTCATCTTGGTTGCGCATATACAGTGCTCCAAACTGTTCAAATGCCTGGAGTGTACAGTGCTACATATGGTACTATAAAGAACTCTTGAAGTGATTCGAAATAAGAGTAGGACATAGTCCCGGCTTCGGGCTTCCTTCTGGCGCGATATTGCTATGATTGGACAGAAAGTGACGTAAAGCAATGTTCACATATTCACCTAAGACTCGTCCTCTATTAATCCTTTCAGCGCGGGGACCGTCTTTATACGTCAGAATCTGACGTCTGTAGACGTCTGATTCTGACGTATAAAGACGGTCCCCGCGCTGAAACAAAAATATTTATAAAGGCCGTAGACCCATAACATAGGTATTCAAATGAAGCGGAAGGAGCTAACTAAGAGCTAACTAAGACATTGCTAGGATGTATCAGAAGACACACTCCTAGCCCTTTAAGCCCCCACGATGCATTAAAGCATCATTTTAGTCCGGTCAATAAGGCTCCTAAATCCTGGTAGATAGGAAAAGTTAGGGACAAAAGATTTTCTTTTCTATATAGTATCTATATGACCTCCTTAGACCGGAAAAAAAAGTTTACCAAAATCTATGGTGGGCTAAGGTCACAGCAAGGTCAAATCCAAGATGGCCGCCATTAACCCAGGATATGTCATGATCAAAAATAATTGTTTCACATTTAGCACTTAGTAAATCAAGTTTGATGCCTCTTTTCCATGTCATTTTGTAAGGAGAATTCAGCTTACGTGTCTTTTTTGTGATCAAGGTCAAATGTCAAGGTCACAACAAGGTCAAATCAATTAAATATAACCGGCAATTAGCCTTTGTCATCACAATGAAAGTGATTTTTTTCACTTTCTCAGGTGTAGAATTGAGTGTAATACGGTGCATCTTTTCCATTTTGTCTATATTCTGGTATATTTTTAAACAAATGACCCTGCCAGCGGCCATTTTGGATTTGACCTCATTGTGACCTTAGCCCACTATGGAATTTGGTAAACTTTTTTTCTATAACCTCAAAGTCATTATGTACCCAAATGCAACAAAAAAGCTTTTGTCCGAAACTTTTCCTACCTCAGTTCTTTATTGACCGGACTATTTTACATCCCTGTAGACAGACTCAATTTTCCAACAACTAAGGGTTTTATAATGATAATTTCCATGAAACTGGCTTACCAATTCATTGCAATTTTAAAGTACATCAAATCATCTCCATCCACTACAAGTCGAGAATCGCGACAGCAATTCGCAGCTTGTAGTGGATGAGGATGATAATGGTAAATTCAGGCTTGAAAGGGTTAATACATTACATGTTGGACCAGCATTGGTTCAGTATTGCATCACATTATACGGCTTGTTGTAGTATGGAGATATGAGTACGTGCAGCTCATAATCTCAAGTGCAGATTAAAGGGACTGGCCCAGGCTAAAATCATCAAAAAATCGGTGATTTTATTTCGGGTTCTTAATATGCCCATATGATGTAAACATGTACATAGACTAGAACTGCAAATTTTTATAATTTTTGTGCTGCACATTCACCAGTTAGGCTAGATATAGAGACGAAATTCCCGCATTTCCTATTTTTGACATGGTTGTCAATAATTAGAAATCAGGAATTTCGTCTCTATATCTAGTCTAACTGGTGAACGCGCAGCACAAAAATTATAAAAATTTGCAGTTCTAGTCTATGTACATGTTTACATCATATGGGCATATTAAGAACCCGAAATAAAATCACAGATTTTTTGATGATTTTAGCCTGGGCCAGTCCCTTTAAATCATTAGGTCAACAAAATCACAAAATAAAATCACCATGATCGATACGTATTGATTCACAGATAAAAAAATTGTCCCTCGTATTAAAACTTAGACTTGTCGAGGTGGCAGGCCCAACCCTGGTGAACGCTCACTTAATTTAGTATGGGCACAGACTGAGCGTCGCTCAGTCTGTGCCCATACTAAATTAAGAAAAAAACCTCACAATTAATAATTAAATCTCATCTACTTTAGCTTTCCCGTTTTAGCTCCTGTTTACATTGTGTTTACATTGACTTTTCCCAATCTTTGCTTTCTTTATTTATTTTAGTGCCTGTATGTTAGTGAATTATATTTAGATTATTTAGGTTATTACATAACCGTCGTCTGTTTGTCTATGTTCTATTTTTTGTTCTTGGTTTCAAATAATATATATTACATTTGAACAACTGCGAAACACAGCTGTAGCTGTCTACTGACATTATTTATTTGTGTTCTTTGTTTTAGAGATTTCTCTTGAGCACCTGGGAAGCACCAGCCTTCCATCATGTGTAGCTAGCTAACGTTTCTTTTCGTTTTTTGTTTCAGATATTTTTCGTGATCCCCCTTTCCCCCTTCCCCCCCCCCCCGCCGAAACACAAACCATTCATCTTGTGTTGCTATATCTACTAACGACTAACTTTTCTTTTGTTCGTTGTTTTACATGTGTCTCTTGAGCTCCTGTGATACACCAGCCTTCCATAATGCGTAGCTATCTACTACGTAACTTATTTATTTACTGGACACGTTGTAAATCACAAACCATGCATGATGTGTAGCTATCTACCACCGTTTCTTTTCGTTCTTTGTTTCAAGTATTTCGTTTGAGCCTCTGTGAAACAACAGGCTTCCGCCATGTGTAGCTGTCTGCCCATGTTCCTTCTCGTTCTCACAAATGTCATCTTTTTTGTAAGTATTCATCAATTACACCTACTTTACTTAACAGTCGCTCTGATGAATTGTCGATTCGTATTTTTCGTCATTTGAAGCTGGAATTACTTACGCAATTTCCATCTTCAGATGACGGAATATATTTCTATTTATAAAAAATAGACGTCACCTAAAATTCATTATTTGATTAATTGAGCTTCTATTGTAAACCATTTTATCAATTCTAGTGCCCTTTAATTTAGTGCCAGATTCGCACAAGTTAAAACTTAATGAAAACTATTCTGGCAGTCATAGTCACATTGAATTTGTTTTTTTAATTATCCTGAAAACGTAAATGTAGGAGTACTAGAGCTTTGTGGAAGTATTAGAAACGTACGAATCACGGGCCAATCCCACCAAAAATCCTAACTGTGATCTAATCTTATCCTATGTGACCTTTTCTTAACTAAAGATAGGATCAGATCACAGTTAGGGTATTTGGTAAAAAATTACAGAACAGATTTGTTTAGGAATGAAAAGTTCCTAATAGTTCCTCAAGATGGCCGCCATCACGATAGCGTAAACAAGATGGCCGCTATCACGATAGCGTAAACAAGATGGCCGCCATCACGATAGCGTAAACAAGATGGCCGCCATCACGATAGCGTATTTTTTCAAAACACCAGAAATATACCACAATTCAACCCCTTTGCTGTATTGGATTAGTTTTTAGTGTCTCTACCAATGTTTCAAGGCATCAAGATCATCAGGAATAATATAAGTCCTTTCCTCATTACCATAAATCTAACATAGCCACCATATAGTTTAAGCATGTTTTATCCCATGAATGAATTTCCTCGTTGTTAAGCTAAGCCGTTGTAATCCAAAATAAATTTAGAATTTAAATAATTAAATTAAGATTTGAAATAAACCTAATTTTAAAATTTCTATCAACATAAATAAAACATGGCCACCATGTTGGCGAAGAGTTCTAGTGCGGCCGACACTTTTTTTCAGATGTAAATATTGACTACTCCACCGGCCATACAGTTTTTTGAGATTAGGTATATTACTTAGAATAAATGGAGTTACCCCGTATATATTTTCACTGTGGAGACTATCCGACTCAAGGATAGCGGAGCTAGTACATCGGGCACAGTGACGCGTACACACGCCGTACAACGATTTTCGCAAAATGGGACCTATTTATTGTGGGCTTCTCAGGACAGCCGTAGGAAAACAATTCTTTATATTCTATTCTCAAGCTCGTCGACGACTTTGAAATATCTAAGAATGTAGCTTAGACAATAAATATATATATATATTTTTCTACGGAATTTGACTTTGTATATTAGGGCCTACTCGACATCAGTGCTGAAGGATTTAAAAAAAGAGTAATTTCTAAGCGTGGATAAACAACACATGATTCTCGTTTAATCCTAGAGCACTGATATCGAGTAATGCTCGAAAGCAGTGCTCTAAGATTGAACAAAAAATATTTTTTGATCCTCATCCAGTATTTAACATTCTATTTGTTATGTTTTATTTCAGTTGGTCGGTGCTCTACTCCTGATCGTTGGGATCTTGATGAAGGTGGACTATGAATCCTTATTAGGAAAACTCGGCGCTATCCCCACGGTCCAGTCAGTCATTGACATCCTGAATGCTGTGACAGACTACGCCGATGACTACAGGTAATTCAGGTTCCTTGAAACATTCACTGAGTTATTTTAGAAACTCAGGAATTCTGAGATGCTCACTTGGTTGGTTGAGTTGGTTGGTTGGTTTGTTTGTTTGTTTGTTGGTTGGTTGGTTGGTTGGTTGGTTGGTTGGTTGGTTGGTTGGTTGGTTGGTTGGTTGGTTGGTTGGTTGGTTGGTTGGTTGGTTGGTTTGTTGGTTGGTTGGCTAGCTGCTGGTTGGTTTGTATGTCAGCTGGTTGATTGGTTAGTCGGTCGGTCGGTCTCCAGGTTGTTTGGTCGATCGGCTGGTTGGTCGGTCTGTTGATTGGGTGGTTGATTTCGCTGGTTGGTTCGTTGATCGGACAGCTGGTTTTTTGATCCGTCGCTGTTGCTGGTTGGGTGTCTGGTTGGGTGGTAAGTTGCCTAATTGTCTGGTTAGCTGGTTGGTTGATTGGTCAGTCGTAGGTTTGTATGTCAATCGCTCGGCTCGTTAATAAGCTAGCTGGTTGGTTGGTAGACTGGTTGATTAGCGGTTGTTTGGTTGGTTTGCTGGTCGGTCGGTCAAATGGTTGATCGATTGACCTGCCTGCCTGCCTGCTTGCTTGCTTGTGTGCTTGTCTGCCTGTCTGCACGTCTGCACGTCTACCTACGTGCTTGTCTGTCTGCCTGTTTGTCTGCCTAACTACTCGATTACTTGTCTCTCCGCCTGTCTAGCATGCTCATTATGCTACTTATTTCTAGCTCTGACCTGACTGACATGCTGGGTAACTTAGCCTGGATTTTAATTGGTTTCGGGGCGTTTCTCTTCATCATTGGTTTTCTGGGGGCGTTTGGCGCCTGCAAGAAAAACGTCTGCATTCTTTATGTGGTGAGTTCAACCATTCAACCCCTGGAGCACTGATGTCTACTGTAATAACATCTGAGAGTTTTTAATTGATTTGAATTAGATAAATTCACGTCATTTTCAGTCTCCTTTTGAAGCTATCGCGAGCCACAGCTTCAAGTGATGACATTTAAATTATCTTGGTCAGCTCTAAGGCTCTCACTTCTGTGATGCATGTATATATTCGTAGTTTAAAAGTTACACCATTTGATATATTGCTAATTATGCTGCTCCTCTATCAACCCATAAATTTAATCCATATTTAATTTCACACATGTGAAATGGTTTTTTGATATACCCACTCAAATTATACCAAAATTCATGGGCTGTTGCCTGAGAGTATTTGCCATATTGCAAGCCACAACTTTAAGTTTGTAAAAAATAGATTGTACAAAACATGAGCCCATCTATTCTGCCAGGGTAACACTTTTAAGCTGAAGAGCAGGCAAAATTAACGCATGTTTAATATGTGACTTCCACTATAATAAGCTTTGATGTTAATATACTTCTTTATTTGATCAAATCAGGTCATTTTCATTTCCTTCAAGATGAATGACAGTACACACGGGATACTGGAAGCTCGCAATGCAGAATATTCTAACTTCTAAGATAATTTCCATCTTCCAATGATTCTTATTGTAGATCTGGTAATATTCGCGAGGTTTTAATTTTGGCGAGTTTCGCGAGGAAGACAAATTCGCGAATTTAAGAATCTCGCGAAAATTATTATAATAGTGCTACCTCTCATGGAAGTCGATAATTCGCGAATTCTAGACATCTCAAAAGTCCCAAAATCACAAATTCGCGAAAATCTAAACACGCGAAAATCACAAGATCTACAGTATATAACGTCACAACCCTTTAAACCCCATAACCTCATTTCCACATTACATAATATATTTGGAAATTAAGGCATACAACAGAATGTTTTAATCTTTTCAAATAAGGAATTTTGAAGTCCAATATTTGATATATTGCACTTTAATCCCTAAACCGCTGAAAAAAAATATATAAACCGTATGTGAAATTACCATAAATCTCTCAGTTAGTTCTTTCCGCTTCATTTGAATACCTATGGCCATTATAAATATGGGTTTTTTTGCAGTGCGAGGATCAATTTTAGGCGTCAGAATTTGACGTCTATGTTCCTCAAAATCTGACGTCTAACGTCGACCCCCGTGCTATAAGGGGTGATGTATATAATATCACGATTATTTATTTCCCCTTGCGGGGAATGCGCCAGTAATTCACATTCTAAATTACATGTAGTATTTCAAAAGTTAGACCAATTGACATGTAGTAAATTGAAATTATGCTGCTCCTCTATAAACCCATCACAATAATTCATGTCGAATGGTCCAATTTTTAAAATATTAACGGACAAATTGACGGAGAAATTACCGAAAACATGCGCTACAGATTTACCAAAATAATTGTGTCCTAGACTATAATTAAATGAAAAGTTAAACTCATACACATGTTTCTAGTTAGCATGGTTAGGACCTCCCTGTTTCATTTCAGCTATTTTGAAAGGGGAATTCACAAGTTGGTTGATTTTAGAGCCACCTGGTGATTACCGTTTAAACCAAGCAATCACGAGTCAATGAACTGATGTTAAATTAACCCTTTCCGTTCGAGGACCGACTTTAAACATTAAAAAACGTTTATAGACGTCCGATTTTGCCGTCTGGTGTCGATCCCCGCACTGAAAGAGTAAAATATTCATAATGGCCATAGACCCATAACATAAGTATTCAAATTCAGCGGAAAGAACTAACTAAGACATTTAAGATGATTTCAAATTGAAAAAATGGTCATGCGGTCAATCTGTTTAAAACTTTTAGGGTGGATCAGGTGACGAACGGCGTCAAGGTTGTTACAGGCTGGGTGGACAATCAGACAATCAAACAGTGACAGTCATACATCATTGCACATTGTACTGTCGCTGTCTGAGCCATAGTGGCCGTATGCAATATGCACATTTTTGCGCCGGTATAAATATACTGTTCTAAGTATAATGAATCAGTTGACTACATAATGTGTTGATCATATGAGAATAAAATTTGTGTCAAACTAAATTACTAAAATACCTCTGTACAAAAAACCTAGTGTGCTACACATCACTAATCGTACTTGTTTATAATGGCAGTTTGAATAAATACGTCAGAGAATCCCTAAATTCAATCGGCCAATGGGACTGGAACCTTCAAGCCACACCCCCAAATTGAATCAAATTGAGGCTGGCCAATCACAACCTAGAAACCAGAGCCCAGTTTCTGGCCGAATATGTCTGTATCACTGGGGATATATCTAAATATTGAAAGAAAATATAATTCTTTTTTTTTCAGTATGCAGCTGTTGTTATAGTGATTTTATTGGGTGAGATAGGAGTCGTCATCTTCGTTGCCATCAATATTAACTCGGTAAGTCCTAACAGTTTATCTCATCTTATGGGAGCTAAAGGGTCTCATCTGTTACTTCATAAAGTAGATACAGCAGCCCTTTAGGCCCCGTTATCATATTCTGGTATGCACCACATGACTTATCTTAACCTTTTCACTACCATACATGACGGAAATTTCCGTCGTCATTCGTCAATGAACGTAACCATAAAATGACACAAATTTTCGTCAAATATATACTACAGTTATGTATTTTTCGTCATTTGAAGCTGGAAATTGCGTTAGCAATTCCAGCTTCAAATGACGAAAATAGAACTCCTACACCAGTATATCTGGATCCTGGCATGCACCCCGGCCTGGAAGTCAAAGGGTTAAATAGGATATTTTATTATTTAATAGAAAACTGGATCATTCTGGAAAATTCTCGGAGCTTTTACTGTATTTACACCCGAATATACGTTGAAGAAATCAGGTCGGTCTGCTATGCAAAGCCAAAAGACAGTACACGTATCAAGTTTTTACAAATTACTTTTAAAGTAAGCAGATACTGCTTTTTGGTTTTGAAGAACAGAACTAATCTCAACTTGGTTGAAAATGATACCAAAAGCCACGCTGTCTGATAGGCTGTATGTACACCAGGGTCATTCATAATAATAATAATATAACTGGTAAAAATTTAATATTTTCCGATCGTCAGTTTTTCTTCATTTCAAGTTTCCAACTTGGAATGACGAAAAATATTTATAGCTTCTAAATTTAATTAACGAAAAAAAATATGTTCGTGAAAAAAATGTACTTGTCTAACTAAGCGTCTTCCACAAAATATTTCCGAAATTTTTTTCGTGGCATATAATAAGGTTTGAAAAAATAAATAAACGGTCCTAGCAGGACAAGGGTTAGTGTTTTATTTATATTGACAGAAGTAACATATAATGTACAGAAAAATCAATCAATTTTTCATAAAGTACATGTAGCGAAATCAGTTCACAATATCATACAATGTGAAGTAGTGTGTACAATTTGTACGTAAAAGTGGTGGAATTATGGGCCATTGGTATGTTGCATTGGGCACCATCAAACCGCCTTAATAGCAAACACGAGAAGTTGAACGGGATTGGCCTAACGTTGGGACAGGGCCGTAGACATTAGACCGACATTGGTTTAATGCCACTTGTTAGCCGGGATACCAAACGAAAAAAATCAACCTTTGCTGTCCTGAGACTATTATAATTCATTTTTAATATATATTAAAATCCCCATGATGGCAGGGTTTCCTGGAGGCGCTTTTACGGGGGGGGGGGGGGGGAGGAATCCTAAAACTGGCCACTCCCCCCCCCAAAAAAAAAGAAAATTGCTTGATCCGCTCGCACAGCAGCTCCTCTCCCCAATCACTCCCAATTCCCCCCAAAACACAAAATCGTCAGGGAAACCCTGGAGGTATCGAATAAAAAAACTGCAATCAACAACATCTCGCCAGCTTTCATTCAGAAGTTGATTACGCCATATGTTTCTGCGCGCAAGTTGAGATCCGGAGATATATGTCTGCTAAATACCATCTAGCGGCAACGATTTGGTGGGAGGATTTTCAATAGAGCTGCTCCTTTAGTTGTGGAATAATCTTCCGAACAATTTTTCGAAAAACATCCAATTTGGTGACTTTCTAAACTAACCTCAAAACACATCTTTTTAAATTGTCATGCACATTCATGAACAAAAGTGTAATTCTGAACTGATGCCACGGTTGTATTTTAATGCGTTTTAATGTCCGATGTTCAGACAAAATGTTGCTTCTAACTGAACTAATATTATTCTTTTCACACAGATTGAAGAAGACATAGCGAAAGTTTTGGACAAGTCCTTAGATGGATATCAAAGTAAGTCATTGATTTTTTGCTTCTGGGCTTGAGATAAATAGAGCGGCCTAGATAGTGATTCCGTCGAGGAGAAAGAACAAAGCTCGATAGAATCGTAGATCCGAATGTACGAGGCACAAGGCGTATGGAAGTTTGGGGTCACACTTAATTGTGATAAATATATGAGTTCTTTTTTTCAAAGTTAAGAAAAGAGCTGTAAAGGCCCAGTCACACTGGGGTACGGTTTGACACGGTCACACGCGGAAGGAGCAAAAGCCCCGCACCGTGAATCAGCGCCCGTAAGCGCCGGTAAGCGTCGGTAAGCGTCCGTGATCGTACATTTCCAGGCGGTCACCGCGTCACTTTTCGCGGCAACCGCGTCCATCCGTCGGCTGCCGCGAATCAACTTCTTGTTCAAAAATTCGTGGCCAAGCGTGGCTGTCCGCGGGAGGCCAATCGTCCGTGAAGCAGCGCAGAGACACAGCGAGATTGTGTACATACACCGTGGACATCGTACATACACCGTAGGTATCGTGTGCGTGCGCGACGGAGCGTAGATCAGAAATGGCTCACCCTGCACCCCTCTCCAAGGCGGAGCCCCTACACTGGCACACGCTGTCCATACGCTATTCTACACTGTTATACAATAGCCTACGCTACCCTACGCACAGCGCAAAAATATTTTGGGTGTTGCACCGTGAGACGGTCAGCGTAGGGGATCCGTAGCTACTGGCTGCGCTTAGTCACGCTTAGTCACGCTGCCTACGGTCTCTGTACTCTATGTACGGTTTCTGTACATCATTTGACGACATATCACGCTTATTCACGCTTTTTCACGGTATGTCACGCCGCCTCACGCTGTCTACGGTTTATGTACGCCATCTCGCTGTGTCTGTACACAATTTTGCGGTGTCTGCCACCCAAATGTGTCAATTTCCGAACCGCATATGAAAAGGTCGTGGATCGGAGTATTTTTCATTCTTCCCTGTTGACCTTCCCCAAGTTCCATCTGCTCTGTTGCTCTTCTGTTGCTCCATCATTGTCGTCGTCGTCTCTGAGTAGTGCTGTATATATTGTTTCTCCAACATGGATGGGGTACAATAACACGCACGGCAAATGCAGTTAAGGGCTTGGCAGCTGCAGTTGACAGAGCATTGACGAATTACTACTGTGAAACTTGGTCTCATGGCAAAAGAGAAGGAAAAGCAAAAAATAGAAGCCGCAAAGAAACACGTTATAAAGAGTAATTCCCGATTTCTTATTTGCCGAAGGTTTGGAAAAGAAAAGGCAAAGCAAGAAAAGAAGAAAAGAAGCAGATATAAAGACGAAATTCCCGATTTCTTATTTCGGACATGCATGTCCAAAGTAAGAAATACGGGAATTTTGTCTTTTTATCTCGCTTTTTCTATGCGCAGCTCTAGTCAATGGACATGTTTACATCATAATGGTCACATTAAGAAGCCGAAATAAAAATACTGATTTTTGATGATTTTAGCCTGATTGTTGTTTTAATTATGTTCGCGAGAATACTGTGGAGCATATAATGTTTCCTGACGTGCAGTACACTTTTCAAATCTACATGGTCGCAAGATAATTAGAGGTTAGAGCCCTTTTATTTACGCTGTTTAAGCCATTTTGTCTCTCATTAAGGCTAAAAAATTATATTTATATCCGTGTTTGTAATTCCCTGATTACTTTAAATAAACAAAAATGTAAAATGAACTCGGATCTCCATGGACTATTGGCGGCCGGTTACGCAATGCTTGGCGACGTCACTAACATTAACAGTGGCCAGTTGAGTGTGTCGCACCATTTCAAGCCTACGGGCTTGGTAGTTATTAAATGAATAACATAACATCAGTGATATGATGTTTTATTACACGATTTGCAAAAACATGATATTAGTGTTGTAGTGATTCATTGCGCGATATAAAAAATTGCAAAGCCATCGTGTTCGTGTTGTAACGTTTTATTACACGATTTAAATCGAAAAGTGTTAGGGAACATCGTGCTCGTGTTGTGATGTTTTATTGCCCGATTTAAAAAGATTAGTATTTCGTGTTATAATGCTTTATTATAGGATTTGAATAAACATGTTACTTTGTTAAATAATTTATAAATTATATTGACGAAATAGATTTAAAGCTGTTGCATAAATATGTATATATGCTGACACGGATCACTGTCATTATTGATAGTTAACCGACAGGGCTGATTGACAGGCATGTTCAAACGCTTCCGATCTCACCAGGCCTTGTCTCGTATGATCTCGCGTCGAGAGTGATATTTGCCGAGATTCCGAGAATTGAGAAGCACACTGGCTTATCCTAAAAAATACCATTTTTTAAAGATATACTATGTTCAATTGTTTAATTGGGAATAAACATGTTAATCTATATTACCATTATCACTTATTATTAAAGGCATTTATATTGCTTTATCTTCATTGATTCTAATAGTGCATAAGCCGCAAAGATCAAAATAATTAAGTGGACTCCTGGAAATTGGTTTAGGCGACTAAAATAACCATCTGAAGGCCCCACATGGCTACCATAGCTTTTGTGGGTATCCAGGTATCTGGACACCAGGAATGAGATATAATTTGAAGATATATTTTGCTATAAAGATACATTTCAATTTTTATATCAAATATTATACCATACATTACAATAAATATAAATTGAGGATATTTTTTATATAGGAAAAAGATATTCTACAATGTAGCTCTACATTTGTTACACAACGAGAAATAAAGAAGGAATAAAATAAATAAATATATATAGGTCTAATATAGATAAATTCAAATTAGAATAGAATATTGGACAAGCCAGTGTGAAACATGCGGACAAGCACACGGACCAGCATGTACAAACCCAATGGAAAAAGTCATGTGCGCGCGGCTTTTAAAATGACGTATAAACACGTGGACGTGCGCGGGTTGTCGCACTTTTGTGTACTCACACCGTCTCTATGTGTAGGCAGACCGTCGCGTCGTGTAGGAATTCCGTGTGGACGTGCGGTGAGCGTACACACACCGTCTCCAAGTGTCGCGATCGCGTCAGACCGTCTCTATTCGTCGGTTCCCGTGAGTGAGCGTCCGTAAGTGTAGAGGCACCGTAGGAAGCGTGCATGAGTGTACACGTACCGTAGGTGGCGTACGCACACCGCGTGTGGTATGCGTACGCCACCTACGGTGCGTGTGCACTTATCCACGCTCATACACGATTCAGACGCTCACAGACGATTTCTACGGTATGCGTACGCCATTTTTTGTCCGTCTGGGTGTGTAGGCACACCGCGCGGATCAAAACACACGGTTGGAGACGGTCTGATGCGGATTGCCGATTTCGGCTATTTTGCTCGAGCCGCGGGCAGCGTGTCAATCCGCGTCCCAGTGTGACTGTAGCTTGGATTATGACGTCTCTGATCAAATCACTAATATTGGAAATTAAATTAGCGTTCAAACATCAAGATTTGTAAATGTTTGGTCTCAAATTAAACAAATACGAGTTGAGGTTGTGGATCGCGGTAGTGAGACTACATTGCCTTTTTTTCTAATCTTAAAATTCCTCACATCTATAATATTTATAATTATCAGGTACTAATATTCATGCTGACACACAAAAAAGGGATTATTGCCTTCAATCTTTAATGATATGTTCATACAAAACAATACAATACACAGCCATAATACCAGACAAGCTAACAATATCCATATATCAGCTTTTAAAAGTAGATTGTCACAACAAACTATCAGATTTACAGGAACTAAGTTATGGAATTTCATACATTCTAAATTAATAACGAAGATTATGTTGTCATCATATAAACATAGTTTAATAGAATATATTGTAGGTAATGGTTTCCTTTCACATACGATTCAAAAATGTTCTTAGTACTTAGTTTTTTTCTCATAGTTGTTTCCACTGATGTTTTCTGTAAACAACTTTATTATTGTAAGTATTTTGAGGGCATATAATAGCAAGAGATATTCTGTCCTTATTTACATGACAACATGATGTATGTCTATGTATTATGATGATTGAGCTTCGTCTGTCCTGCCAATAAATGCATTTTGAATTTGAAATTTGAATTATTTCAGCCATCACGTACGATACTACTAATAATACAATAGATGCAGACACCAATGCTGCCTCTGTGGCCTGGGACAGTATACAAGTATCGGTAAGTAATAGTAAGCTGTATAGTATATATTTAATTATAGTGACGGGTATTATATAATAGTGCCTGGTCACTATTGTATTACACCGCGCATTATTATAAAAGACTTGCCCTCGATATATATTCAAGCATAATATGTGAATAGGGCCCGGTTAATACAATAATGAGTGGGCACTATTGTAAAATACCGGTCACTATTATTCCATAGTGAATCTTCCTAAAAAACCTAGAATAGTGTGTGGTATAATTCAGTAGTGCCCCGTCATCATCCCCCCTATTGTTTTGGGCAGTATTTTCAAAGAATGACTCCTAATATCACTGAAAGTGTCCAATATATAATAGAATAGTGTTTTTTAATTTAAAGTCATTATAAATGTCTGAGTTAACTATTTCCGCTTCATTCGAGTGCCCATGTTATGGGTCTACGGCCATTAGAAATATTTTATTTCTCACAGCGCTGGGATCGTCTTTAGATGTCAGAATCTGACGTCTATAGAAGTCAGATTCTGACGTGTAAAGTCAGTCCCGCGTTAAAAGGGTAAAGTAATGACTCCCGAGGAATTAACGAGTTGTGCACAGTAAAATATAATGTCCGGGTTATATTGTATTATGTTAGGCACTATTATAAAATTAAATATTGAATTATAGCTGGCACTATTATTATGTAATACTGTACTATTGTGCTTTATAAACATTGTTTCACTTGTCTGATATAGTGAAATGTTGTAGTACAATACAACATATATTAGACAAACCATCAGTTACTTGATTTAATGCCCATATAAAACACGGAAAAAATATGGAACTGTTTTTATGATGGTAAGAAATCTATAACTGAATATTGTCCTATGTGCTTCAATATTCTTCGTCCCATGTGGCAAACACAGGTGTAGACACAACATTAATTTAAAAAAAAAATTATTTTAAAATTTATACCATTTTTTAAGTTTTCCTAATTAATTATTGCAAACTGGGCATTATGCTAAATATCAGATGATTTTAATGGTCGCAATGTGGTTGCTGCTTAAAATTTGTTCTGCAAGTCCCATTGTGACATACACCCCGAACATAACTCTAGAAGCAATTTCTGCCTGATTTAACCACTTTGTTTAATGTACTATTAGTGATATTGTCCAGAGGGGTAGAATTATGTTGTCATTAAAAATATAATATATATATTTTCAGTTGAAGTGCTGTGGTGTTTATAACTACACGTCATTTGAGGAGCATACATATTGGAACAAAGACCTCCCAGGGGTCAAATACCCCATGACCTGCTGTAAAGATGTCACCCTCAGTTACTTCCCCAAAAACATGAACGATCTAAACTTCCCCGTGATCGCACAATGTATGTCGGGAAATGATACGACCTTGTTGCACTCCGAGGTAAAATATATAATTTATAGCTGAGATTAATTTCTATAACCAATTTTTAATAATAACTTGGTGCCAAGGGCCGCATCCTCTTAAGAATCGTAATATTTAGGTTACTTTAATTTCTTCTTATTTTTAAGTTGCTGTCAACTTTTCTAAAAATAATTTTACTATTGAGATTATCCAAATTTTCTCTCATTTATATTTAAAAAGTTAAGATGATCTTAGGTGTCTTATTGAAATAAAATAAATCTTCTCATTATATTGAACTGATTGTTCACTTAGGCACCCCTCCCACAATTTATCTTGTTTAAATTTTAACCCAATTTAGATTATCAAATTTAGAAAAAAAAAAAAATTGTTGCATTAAAAGCCAAATATTTCCAAATCACGATCTTCAAGCACTCATTTCTACCTACCCACGCGGTCATTGGTACATTCATTTGACAGTAGCCGATTATTCAAAATGAAAATGATAACAGTGATATTGTTCTCTTGACACAGGGGTGTTACTCCAAAGTGCTAGATGCGGTTGACGCCTACCTTTACATCATAATAGGCGTGTTTGCCGGAGTTGTGCTGTTTGAGGTAACATATTATTTGTTTAACTCCTCCCCCTTTCAGCGCGGGGACCATTTTTAGACGTCTGAATGTGGCGTCTTAGCTGTACTTAGCTTTATTGTACCTAATTTTATTGTACTTCGATGTACTGTCACTAACTGTACTACACGTAACTATACACAACTGTACTGTACTGTACTGTAATTTACTGTACTGCACTGTACTGTACTGTGCTGTGCTGTGCTGTGCTGTGCTGTGCTGTGCTGTGCTGTGCTGTGCTGTGCTGTGCTGTGCTGTGCTGTGCTGTGCTGTGCTGTGCTGTGCTGTTCTGTACTGTACTGTGCTGTGCTGTGCTGTGCTGTGCTGTGCTGTGCTGCTGCGCTGCGCTGCGCTGCGCTGCGCTGCGCTGCGCTGCGCTGTGCTGTGCTTTGCTGTGCTGTGCTGTGCTGTGCTGTGCTGTGCTGTGCTGTGCTGTGCTGTGCTGTGCTGTGCTGTGCTGTGCTGTTCTGTACTGTACTGTGCTGTGCTGTGCTGTGCTGTGCTGTGCTGTGCTGTGCTGTGCTGTGCTGTGCTGCTGCGCTGCGCTGCGCTGCGCTGCGCTGCGCTGCGCTGTGCTGTGCTTTGCTGTGCTGTGCTGTGCTGTGCTGTGCTGTGCTGTGCTGTGCTGTGCTGTGCTGTGCTGTGCTGTGCTGTGCTCTGTGCTGTTCTGTGCTGTGCTGTGCTGTAATGTGCTGTACTGTACTGTGCTGCGCTGCGCTGCGCTGCGCTGCGCTGCGCTGCGCTGCGCTGCGCTGCGCTGCGCTGCGCTGCTGGAGTTCATCTCATAAATGGACTGCATGTTTTTATCGTATTACAATGTCACTTAAGTGACTATTGGTGCCGAAAAAATGACGTAAAGCAATAATTTACTACTACTATTATTTATCAACCTATGTTCTTGTTCTCTATTGCAGATATTATGCATCATTTCTGCGTGTTATCTAGCACGTAAAGCCAAGGATAAATAAAGGGAAATATACAAGGACATCTGACAGAAATATAATCAGTGAAAAACCAGTACATTCCCTGACATCGATTTTTAATACATGATTTTTTTCACAAAAAGCATGTAGAAATTACTGTAGTCTAGATATATGTGGAGAATATATGTAGAAGTTCTCTATTCATGCTACAGTAATATAATACAGCAGTAACATGTTTGTTTTTAGAGCTCAGAGCTAGCAAAGTCAAATTTTAGTCACTTGAAATTGTGTCTCGCTACTGCGATCCACAACTTTGCGTGACTAAAAATTACTCGGAATTTAAAAATTCAGGTTACCAAAAATATATGTTTCATATTTGAGATATATTTCCCTTTTAAAAACTAGGTACACAAGTCGTCCCCTTGATATGAAATGGCTGATACACCATTTCATATCCAAGGAAACGAAGTGCTGACAGAAAACACAGAAACATCATTTTAGTCGACATCAGTGCCCTAGCATGAAACCTTGAAAAACATACATAAATGCACAGTTTTAATTGACGTATTTGAGACAAGAAGTAAGTAGACCAAAAATTGTAACCTTGGTAGTAAATGGTCGTTTAAGTGAGTTTAGGGTCGCTTAGTGACTAAATGGTCAAATGATATAAGACTCTTTAATATTAAGGTTATGGCTTGTACATAATCTGATTTGAATCACAAATATACCCGCCGTCAGATTAACTTGTATCGTATGTTTTTCGCCGATTTCTCAGTCAATTCTCAACCGATTTCCTTGAAATTTTGTATGGACTATTTGCGAGTCACTCGGCGACTACCGTCGGAAATTTTTGTCGGAAAATATTGTATAGCTAAAAAGTTAGACCATCTGGCATGTAATGCAATTCAGAGCTAAAAACAAACTTCAATTTAATCAGTTTAATGGGTTTATAGAGGAACGTCGTAATTTCAAATTTACTACATGTCAAATGGTCTAACTTTTGAACGACATAATATTTTTTGATGACAATTTCACGATAGTCGCCGCATGACTCGAAAATAGTCTTTGCAAAATTTCATAAAAATCGGTTGAGAATTGACAGAGAAATCGGCAAAAAACATGCGATACAAGTTAATCTGACGGCGGGTATAGGTGATTATAGAAATATATCGCCAGACGCCAGTCAATGATATAAATTATATCATAACTGTACTGTACAGTTTATAGATTTATATATACCAAGGTTGCAACCTGTAGATAATTGGAGTTGAATCACAAATCTGTTAGAATATCAGTGGCGATCCCAAGTGGGGGGGGGGGGTCTCAGGGGGGGGGAGGAGGTTCTGACCCCCCCCCCCCATTTCAAAAATAAATGGGATCTACATCGATGATTATTGCCAAAATATCGGTATTTGCCACTCTAAATTTGCTAGAGTAATGCCTCAACTTGAGGCATTACTCTAGTAAATTTAGAATGTCAAGCCCCCATATATATCAGCTCAGAAGACAAAAAATCACAGATTTACACCCATTTTTTTAATCCGACCCCCTTTGTCAGAAGGTTGGATCCGCCACTGATTTTCGTCAGTTGCCACGAGTCCCGAAGAATACTTGATGTACAAGTCAATGCCATGTACTCTTTATGTAAAAGGCTGTTCATTTGAAATCATTTATACAGCATGATATGCAAAGGATTACAGCACTATTATTGATAGCCTGCACAATAGCTAAACCTTCTGTGTACTGACACAAAATATGCCTTACATTTTTTCATATTGCATTATTGTTAATAATAACTATTGTGTAAAAAATATACCATATGGCTTTGTGACTAATGCATATGGTGATACATCACTTACAAAAACTATATTACTAAGTCTTTGATTACTACTCTCTCACAAAATGCAAGATTTTACATTTACAAAATATACTCAATTTTTCACGATATTGCACCATCAACAAAACTGTGCTCATTTTGAAACATTACCGCACGTTTCCGGTATTGCATTATAAGATAATATGTATCCTGTATTTTCTAGGATTTATCGGTCGTCAAAAATATACTCTACAATTCGAAAATATACTCTATTAAATATATTTTATTTTTCCTGATATTGCACTGAAATATACTCAATATTTTATGATATAGCATGTCCGTTAATATTCAAACTTGTATACTCATTTGTTTGCCATACTCAGATGATCAGCTTTTAAATGATTGAAATATATATTTTGGTATTTTATTCTGTTTTATTTATTTCTGATGTAACTAGGTAATGCGCGTCACATCATGTAATTTTAATTAATTTGTGTAAACTTTACCTTATCTTATTTTAATTTTCACCCACTTGAAGTTGCGTCTCGCTACCGCAACTTCGCGAAGGCGGACATTACTCATATTTGTTTAAATTTTAGATCATACACTCATGCATTTTGATAAACACACATTTCATTTTCAATAAATGTGGTCTGACTTGTCAATGAAACAGAATACAACGATCATAGGGCTGCATAGCAATTAACCCCTTCAGTGCGAGGACCGACTTTATACGTCAGAATCTGACGTCTGTAGACGTCAGATTCTGACGTATAAAGTCGATCCCCGCACTGAAAAAAAAAATATTCATAATGGTCGTATACAAATGACATATGTATTCAAATGAATCGAAAAGAGCTAACTGAGACATTTATGATGATTTCAAATTGAAAAAACTCTATGTTTTACACACACATAATTCAGCGTTGTAAGGGAGGGTTCATATTAAATGATATAATGATTCAAAATAATGACGATGTGAATTTTTATTGGTGTGGGATTAGCGGCATCAGTTCACATAGTTGTGGATCACGGTATTAAAGGAAAATTGTCTAATCCTCAAGGGCTAAGGATTTGTTTTATTCTGGGTGTTAACTCTATATGTACATTTATCTAAGTTAAAGTGATTATGTATCTGTCTACATGACAATAAAAAAAATCTTTACATTTTTCTGTGTTTATTTAGTAAATTATAATATTGTTATCGGCCATTTTGTAGTGGCATGATTTTTGCCAATTTCTGAGGCAATTCTATATGAATATAACTAACCCTCATCCAGTTCAGTTAATTTGTGTAAATTTTCAATCACTTGAGGCTCGCTACCGCGATCCACAACCTCAAGTGCTTGGAAATTACTCATGTTTGTTTAATTTGAGATCAAACAGTTACAAATCTTGCTTCAGTGGTGAAAGGGTTAAACTGTCATTTCATTCCCAATAACAGTGATTTAATCGGTAAAATAAAACAGATTAAAAACGATTATTGTCGTGATTAGCATGCAGAAGGTTAAATCTGGTAAGCACTATTTTCCGTCCTCTGGGGACTGCGTGGGAAACAATTGAGTATATTATTTTGTTCTTTTTCACTTTTAAGTTTAATTGCTGAGCCTGAAATAATTATCCTGGATGTCAAACCAAGTTAGGATGCTGGTCACCTGTATGTGACATCCTGATGTACACAATTTTATGTACAATTGCATAAGTGTATGATTATTGTATTTAGCTGTGTATATAAAGCCTAATGAATAAGTAAATACAAATTTCATAAAAATATTGCTTAGTTTGAACGCGATTTAACATGAAGTAAAATGCTAATTTCGACGCCAATCTATAAACCTACCAATTTCTTTCAGTTTGAAAATCAGAATCACATTACATGTAAAATGGTCTAGTTTCCGGGTTGTTATGTAAAGATGGGAAAAAACCCCATTTCGTTGAATTAAATCAAAATCGGTTGAGTATTAAAATCTGCGAAAAACAGGCGCTGTATTGACACAGACAATCATTGTAGTGAGAAACCAGAATGAAGTAATTGCTCACATAAAGAGTGAGCAGTTACTGCCTATTCTGAGAAACGCAGTGACGTCACTCGGTGAAAACAAGGTTATATAACACCCCCTCCCTCATACTTCATTCTGTGAAACGCAGTGACGTCACTCGGTGAGAACAAAGGAGGTCGAGGTCATGTATACCGCACTAGCAAGATAAGTGTGTTGCGCCAATGTTGTGTTTATACATGTGATAATTGGATACCAGCATCCCAGCTGACACAAACGTTGCCCCAATGTTGGTTTGGTGTTGGTCCACCGTCTGCGACGCTGACCCTACACCAGCCCACTGGACATACGACGTTGTTGCGACGTTGAATCAACGCCAATGACGTTGATTCAATGTCGCAACAACGTCGTGTGCCCAGTGGGAAAGCAGCATAATGCTGCATGGATAATATCAGTAAATATTCCCAGGATTTCAGGACCAAGCATAGGAATCTACCTCGACCAATGAAAGAGTGGCTTAGCCTGTCACGTGACAAGATCAACTGATCATCGCCATCAATCAGTTTTGTTTATAATTAGTTATTTTTTTTTTTTTTATTAGGTAGATTACCATTATTTGAGCCGGATTTTATCTCATGAGACCCTGAGTCCCGTGTCAATCTGTTACAGTATTCATTCACAAGGTCTTTAGATACATTGACTTTGAATTAATTGGATATTATAAATTAAATTATGCAATTATGTATTTAACTGTGAGAGTGACATTATGTAACACTAGTGTGAAATCGTTAGATTCATGGACTGTGAAGCTTTGTATGACAATTTTTGCATTGTTCCGACCCGAAAATAAATAGGCCTATGTTTAACCCTTTCACCACTGAAGCCGTTTTTAAGTGCTGAATGCTATGGCATTCAGCACTCAAAAACGGGCTTCAGTGGTGAAAGGGTTAAACCAATGTAGAGTTAACATCTGTAGTCTGTGATTTGACCGCGTCAGCTTCTCAAAATAGTCCGCCAATAAAGATTGTGACATTAGATCAAACTTTGAGATAAATGGAGCTACTTCTCAATTATTATTATTGTTCAAATAACTTATTATTATTTTTGTTCATTTCAAAAAGCTAAACATTAATCGGAAAGTTGTACATACTCACTTAGTCAAGATCCATACTAGTCAACACACGAAACAAATCACTTTATTGTATAGTACTTCCCTGTCAACACAACGTGTGGGGTTTGTCACAAACAGTGAAAACAGTCATAAGTGATAGTAAATTTTATTACATCACAAGTCTACATTGAGCATAAATGGTAAATATATAACGTAAATATACGTTAACGCTAACAAGGAACCAGGGCTGCTGAACCATATAGAAACAGCCGACTCTGCGACCAGCCACCAGAAGAAAGGGCAAGGACTGACACTTTGAGATGTACTCTGCTTTCTGAGCAGTGTGTTTGAAACCACCATCATGAACCGTCATCGTTAGCCAACCGTCCGTGTCCGCCGTGCCATCACTGAAATATATATACTGTATTAAACAGCTCAGAGATAGAACAACATCCCAATGGACATAGTTACTGCCCACATATCATTCAGACAAATACTAGCAGAGTTGGCAGTGTCCACTCCAGTCGTTTCCTCGTTAAGTTGTTTACCATGGATAGCACTTCCATCATCAGTTCCAGTTTCTACCATGCTGACTGTTTTCACTCGGGTCGTTCCTTCGCTAGGGTAGTCGCCAGAGGTCATTCCCACTATATCTTTTGTGAATTTTTTTTTTTTGGTTATGAATGCCAGTTTAGATGTGACTCTGCCCTTTAATTGCGTGGTGAAAACGGTGCCCCAATCGTTGTTATTACATGATTCAGATACACAAAGACAACTTGTACCGTTATAAGTCTTGGGATCATTGTTTCCATAATAATACTTGGCCAGGTTGATGTGTACAATGTCCCTGTCACATAACCCGTTTATGTTGTCCATAAACGTCATACATCCTCTGATTATCACCTTTTGCAAAACTGAAATGACACAGACCATGAATTAAAAGAATATCTATGCTGTACTTTATTATATTTTATGATTATACGTTAATTAAATTGTGTGTTTCTAAACAAAGATAGGCCCTACATAGTCGTTTTTTTAACACGGGGCTGTATGGTTTTATTCGGGTCGTCTATTTAAGTGACTGCTGTTAGATATACTATAAGCATTATCCCAATAGTTACTTAATGCTATGTAATTTCTTAGTTAGCAATTTCTGCTTCATTTGAACACCTATGTTATGGGTCTACGGCCATTATAAACAGTTTACTCTTTCAGTGCGGGGATCGACTTTAGACATCAGAATCTGACGTCTCTAGCGTCGATCCCCGCGCTGTAAGAATCTGACGTCTCTAGCGTCGATCCCCGCGCTGTAAGAATCTGACGTCTCTAGCGTCGATCCCGCGCTGTAAGAATCTGACGTCTCTAGCGTCGATCCCCGCGCTGTAAGGGATAAATAATTTGGGTGTGCTTATGTAACGCCCTATAGATAATATAATGATAATATAATGTATATTATGTACCTGGGTTTGAATATAATGATATTGTATATTATGTACCTGGGTTTGCATTTAATGTCATCTGAAATGCACTTTCAAAGCATTCATCAGTTGGATTAGGACACTGTACCTTCCTCCCCTCTCCTGTATAGCAATCACCAGATTTTGGTGATAGATAATGTAGTTCATCATTAGCTCGACATGAAAGACATTCAAGGCACTCACCTATAATTATGAGAAAGATGTCAAGGAGAAGGAACGAAATTCGATAAATTCGCAGATCCTCGGATGTACGAGGCAAGCGCGAAGCGCCGAGTATTTTCGGATCTACGAATCTAATGTAATTGAGTTATTTCTTCGACTTAAAATACACAGAATATGTGCAGGAGTTCCAAGATTTGATATACAAAACCTCAATTTCACTGTCGGTATGGCTAAACGATGAGATATTAGACATGCAGTTTCATGGTTAAACCCGTATATTGTGCCCGACCTGACCCGTACAAAATAACAGTAGATTCGTAGATCCGAATCTACTGTTTTAACAATAGACCAACGTCACGGGTGTATTTTAATAGGTGTATATTTAAAAGTAACAATACAACCTTCCATTCATCTAAATTCAAACTTTTAATTAGATGACGCTAAGTAAATATCGATTCAGTTGTTAAGTATACAAAAAGAAAATACCTCTGAATATCAGCATTGGAATTAGTAGTAAGCGTGAACGAAGGAGCAGCCCCTCCCTACAACACATAGAGATACAAAAATATAAAATATAAATGCATGGCCAGGGACGATTTCACAGGTAATTGTGATGACTTGAATCATGTGAAATGTTCAAGTTTGTTCAGATAAAAATATGAATCGAAAAAAAAAAAGATTTTTAAGTACTGGAAGTTGAAACATGGAATTGCACAAGAGTAACCCAAAGCACACATTAGAACCGTTTTTAAATGTAAATACAAATAATCAGGATAACACTTTCTCATTAAACGCATATTATTATTGCTCTAAATGCGTTACAATTAATAAAAACAGATTGTACAAACGAATTGTGAAAGTATAGAAGTAGCACTGAGCAATGACAATCATTCAGGTAAAATTAAAAATTGTAAATAAAAACATGCAACATAAAACATGTATTTCAGAAAAATCACCCTGAAATTAGGGAAATGTCAACAAATAGTTATGCCATATACAAACATAAGCAATAAAATGTTGTTTTTTATGTAGGATTTATCTCTCATTTTTTTATGTTTAGATTTCACATGTTTAGAATGTCACATTCCAAAGTTTCCAATGAGGACTGTGATTCAAACATCAGTTGGAAATGGAAGTACATTAGTTAGTTACGTAATACCACAATGTTTTTCTACAATAACTATTTTCTCAGTATGTAATGTAAATAAAATTGCACAACTAATCATTTAGCTAACCCATTAAGCGCGGGGATCGTCCTTATACGTCTGAATTTAGCGACTGTAGACGTCAGATTTTGACGTATGCGGACGATCCCCACACTGAATAAATTAAAATATTTATAATGGTCGTAGACTCATAACATAGGTATTCAAATGAATCGGAAAGAGCTAACTAAGACATTTATGATGATTTCAAATTGAAAAAAACAACATTCGGTCTCCATAGTTGATACAAACATATTTCGGCGTTGTGAGGTTTAACCCTTTCAAGTCTGAATTTAGCATTGTCATCTTCATCCACCACAAGCCGCGAATTGCTGTCGCAATTCTCGACTTGTAGTAAATAAAGATGATTTGATGTGGGTGAAAAATTAAAGAAAATTGCCATGTATTGGTAAAAGAGTTTCGTGGAAATTTTCGTTCTAAAACCCTTGGTTGTTGGAAAATTATGTCTGTTTTCAGGGATGTAAAATGGTGCTTTATTGCAGGACTTAAAGGGTTTTAGATAGTAAATGAAAGAAAGTCAAGTATAATTGCTAGCTACCAAATACCATATATTTGCTGTATAAATATAGTCAGTCACAGACCTGGTGATAATCGTCATCGTCTGATGCTATACAGTGTTCAAGTCGTCGTAAACGACATGCAGTCTACTTCTGCTCTGAAGTGGTAACAACAACTGATACTCTATAAGGAGCAATATAATTATCTAGTAGTGTTGGTCTGATGGCTTCTGTTTGTGATTGAATTAATATATGGACGTTTTTTGTGGATCAATTACACAAATCATTCAGAGTGTTTGAATGGAAATTTATGCAGTTTAACCCTATTAGCGCGAGGATAGACCTTAGACGTCAGGCCCGTATTGTCGTACATGTTACGATATACCGTAGGCTTCGAAGAATCGGACCTCTGTAGACGTCGGATTCTGACGTCTACAGATGACCCCCCCCCCCCTCCTCTGGAAGAGTAATGTTAAATAAGGCGGAAAGAGCTGACAAACAAAGACATTTATGATGACTTCAACTTGAAAGAAATCCATTGGTCTTAAAAGGTTAAATAAAGATGCTGTCTCCATGGTGATGTGCATGGACCGAACAGGCCTCGTCAGGTCATGTACAATTATACGTGTGCTCACATTTCAAATTGATATCTTTCAACGAACTGATCTGATCTGAATAGTAAACCGACCTCTCCGTCTGTCTCTCTTGTCACATTTCAATCATGCTAAAGTAAATCTACGTTTAGAAAGCAACCAGCCATTTACCTGGTGGATCACGATAATATAGCAATTTCTATATTTTTAATTTATTAATATGTGGGTAAGAAGTATAGCGAGACTGGAGAACTCTCACGCTGTTATATGATCCTGCAATACACGGGATCACTACTCAATTATGGCTAAATGCTGGTCAACTGCATGGTGACACTTAACGCTGGTCCGTTATGACAGACTCTGCGTGCGATACAGAGTCTGGAATCATTGCCATTCGTAAATGACAATGTAATTGACGGATAACACATCAGACTCTTTCACTGGTGTTCCTATATCATGTATATGTATTATGTCAAATAAGTTATGGCGTAACGTATGGAAGGATGTAATAATTAACCCTTATCCTGTAAATCTGGAACAGTGTTCTTTTCAAACATACTTTATGTAATTTTACCCACCTGATCTTGTTGATCGCGGAAGCGATTCACTTCTTCATGTGAGTGAGAATGTAATTCAATACAACAGGAGAAGGGTTTTAATTATAATATCATATTATTATTAACAGTTGATGAATATTATTATCACTGATTTTTTAGTATACAATATGATTATATCTGGGTAGATAGACGGATAAATGTAATTATATATCTCTATTATGTCACACTGTAGGATTACTATTGCTACGTGGAATATCCATGGTCTTGGTAAACAAGGCAAGAAAATCCACAATGATGAAATAATAGACATTATTAGCTGTAGAGATTTTATTGCTTTGATAGAAACGTGGACTCACAAAAATTCTGATATTTCTGTCCCAGGGTATGGATCTCTTCATAAAAACAGACAAAAACTTAAAAAACGAGGTCGACCTCATGGTGGTATCATATTCTACTATAAGACTAAATACAAAAATCATATAGAAACTATGCCTTGCGATCACGAGGATCTCATGATAGTTCGTGTGAAGGGTGCCGCGGTTGGCCACTCCAAGGATCTGTACATTTTTGTAATTTATGCTCGACCGGACATACCCCCTGGGGACCATTCTGTGTTTGATATTTTAGAGACGGAAATATCTTTATATCAATCTAAAGGCGATGCAATTTTAATGGGCGATATGAACGCACGTACCGGAACTATATGTGACACTATTGTAGACACTGATGTTCAGCCTGACCATGTTACTAGGGATATCATAGATAGACAAAACTGTGACATTTGTGTAAATCAATACGGTAAACTCCTTATTGACGTATGCCAAGCCACTGAGCATGTAATTCTTAATGGTAGATTTTTGGGTGACTCAATGGGATATTTCACAAATATTAGTAAGCAGGGATCTAGTACTGTAGATTACATCATCAGCAACAACAATATCTTTGATAGGGTTGAGTATATCCACGTAAACCCACTACAACACCTTTCCGACCATTGCCTCATTGACACATGTATACGATTTTCAGACAATGCGAATCTCACTGTAGCAGCAAAAGGCAATAGCATACAAATGAAACCGCATTATGACAAATTCACTGCTTCTATTGATCAACAAGAAAATTACAATTCGGCTCTTCTTGAGGACGACTCACAAAATTCGATGATCACTTTTTTGACCAAAGACTATAGTGACATAACAGACGGTGTTAATGTAGCAGTAAAAGAGTTCACTGAAATAATTGTCAAAGCTGGTAATAAAACATTCCATGTAAAGAAACACAAATCAAGAAAACCAAATCCGAAACAGAAAACTAGAAATAATAATAAATGGTATGATTCTGAATGTACTGTGATCAGGAGAGAAATGCGCTCATTAAAACGTAAAATGGTAGTGAGTCCGTTCAATGTGCAATTTCAGCAACAGTATTTGAATTGTTGCCGAAGATACAAAAAATTGCTGAGAAGAAAAAAACAGACATACCGCGACAATTTAGTAGATAAACTAGTGAAAATGGCGGAACAAAGTCCGTCAGATTTCTGGAAAACGCTTGAATCTCTAAGAAACATCGAGAACAATGGCACAAATAACAACAATAGCAACATACCTTCTGACGAGTGGTATGAACACTTTAAATCCGTAGGGTCTAGGGAAATCCAACTGAACCAGGAGCGTCAAGACTTTATACATAATTTAATTAAATCGGAAAGTAATCTAAGCTCAGACAGTCATGACACTCTTGATAAACCAATAACTATAAATGAAGTAAAGAGAATTGTAAAAAAACTAAAGAATGGTGAATCAGCGGGGAACGATATGGTTATAAATGAAATGTTAAAATTTAGTCTTGAGCTATTAGTCCCAGCGATTGCAAAATTGTTCAACATAGTTCTAAAATCAGGGATATTCCCTTCTAAGTGGAATACTACATTCCAAGTACCATTGTACAAAAAGGGCGATCCATTAAACTGCGACAACTATAGAGGAATCAGTCTGACCAGCTGCCTGGGAAAAGTGTTCACAGGTCTTCTTGCTGAAAGACTGCAAAACTTTCTCGCAGAAAGTTCTAAACTTTCGCCATTCCAAGCAGCGTTCAGAAAAAACCACGGGACTAATGATCATATATTTACCTTGAAGACTCTAATCACGAAATATGTGAAACGACTGAAATCCAAATTATTCTGTTGCTTTATTGACTTCCGCAAAGCATTTGATGGAGTGTGGAGGGAAGCAATGTTTTGGAAATTACGTAAGCTGGGTATAGGGGGCCTATTCTATAATGTGGTGAAGAATATGTATTCCGAAACGAAATCATGTGTTAAGTTAGCAAATGGCCTAACTGAAATGTTCACAACGAGCACCGGTATGAAACAAGGGGACAGTTTGAGTCCAATTCTCTTTAATACGTTTATTGATGATGTTACTGGTATATTCTGTCCTGTTCAATGTGCTGCGGTATCCTTAGATGATATTCAAATGAACTGTCTTATATATGCCGATGATCTATTGATTATATCAAACAATGCCCTGGGACTTCAAAACGCATTACATAGATTAAACGCGTATACTAATCAATGGGCTTTAGAAATTAATATACAAAAAACAAAAATAATAGTGTTTAAGACGGGCTCTAAAGATGAAAATGTGAAGTTTTATATAGGAGAAAACGAGATTGAAATTGTAAATTCTTTCACGTATCTTGGTATTTTAATAACAGCAAACGGTAAATTTTCCGCCGCAATGAATGACCTGAAAACTAAGGCAACGAGGGCCGCCTTTAAAATCAGCTCAATATTAAAATTTCAAAATATAATTGACCCTATTGTCTCTCTAAAACTATTCGACAGCATGGTTAAACCAATCCTCCTCTACGGGAGTCAAGTGTGGGCCCAGGAATTACTGCCATATGAATCAAAAGACATTAATAAATTAGATCGATTGCCATTTGAGCAAATGCAAAATAAACAATGTAAATATATTCTTGGCGTTCGCAAACATACAAGTAACGTAGCTGCTAGAGCAGAACTGGGGCGTTTCCCTCTGTACATTAACGTCATAACTCTAAGTATAAAATACTGGATACAAATTCTTAAATCCCCTGATAAATTATCATATAGAGCCTATAAAGAAGAATGTTATTTGGACTTGAAAGGTGAAAAAATTGGGTTACGTTTGTGGAATCAACCTTAAAACGCTGTAATTTATCACATTACTGGGAAGAACAGGCTGTACCCGACGAAATCCATCTCTTGAAACTGTTGAAAAAGAGTTTAGAGTCTCAATATAAAACATCCTTCAAGGAAATATTAAACAAAGATACGGGTAGCTCAGGTAATGGGGGTAACAAATTAAGGACATATGCAAAAATAAAGAATAACTATGTAATGGAACCTTACATGCAGTATAACTTTCCACCTTCCATTAAACGTTCAATAGCTCAAATAAGATTAAGCTCACACGACCTAGTACTGTCATCAATGTAGGACGAAAGTAGAAGACGAAATTCATTTCGTAATAGAATGCCCTATGTACGATGACATACGGAACGAATTAATTTTTTCAAACCCGAATATACCCCCTAGTGACAAATTTATAGCCCTATTTAATTCAGAAAATAAAACATTATTGTACAATTTAGGACTCTACATTTCGCGCGCCCTCCAATATAGGAAAGATTCATTGACAAAAGTGATGTGATCCATATCGTGGGACAGACTTCTTTGAATAATATTTTATTTTATATAACCATGTATTTGTAATATGTCTATATAATATGTTTTTAGTACATCTAAATTTATACAGACTTTTTTAAAGGATACTTTATTTTATTTTATATAACCTTGTATTTGTAATATGATTATATATTATGTTTTTAGTACATGTAAATGTATGTGATTTTGTCGATACAATGTTAATTGTTGTGCAAATAAATTTGATTTGATTTGATTTGTAAAGCTGTGCCCCAAAAATCCGGTGCGTGGACGATCGATTGCGCAATGAATTACTGCGTCACTGTTTGATCAATTATTTTTATATTATTCTATAATGACAAATTTACATCTCATTGGAATAATGCCGTAGCGTGGGAATTTTAATCCATTTCTTTTTTATAGGTAAATTTACCATTAAATAGATCTACCCTCACACATTTCACGACATTTTTGGTCTCAGCGTTCGACCATGCTGTTTACGTCAAGCTCGGACTACTTAACGCCGATACACTGGTTTCACCCTTAGCTCCGCGAGGCCCGCTATTAACGTGATCGCTGGTCACATAGAGAAGGGAGAAACAAGGATATTTCTCTGATCAACGAGGTTCGAACCTGGGACGCATCCATGAACCGCGATATGAGAAAATACAGCACCCGTCTAATGAGTAAGGCGTGACAAGTTATGAGCAGTAGTGTGCACTTACTCACCAGATGTCCTACTAGCTTGTTATATCCTTCCGATTTCTCAGGAGTGGAATACAACTGAGTGACGATGTTGATTGACCGATTTTTCCACGTGACAGGCTTAGCCACTCTTCCATTGGTCGGGATGGAGCACTAGACTTGATCCCAATATTATATGGAAGGTTTTTATGATTTTTCTCTCTGTAACGGAAAAAAATTATTGCTATTTCAAATTATAAAGTGGAAGTAAATGACAAGGGTTAAATGATACATTACCATGGTTGTTTTTTATCGCATTATTAGTGCTTTCATTAACACTTACTAACAGTCATTTATGCCTTAGGTCTGCCAGATTGTATATTTTGACTAATATATAACCAGTGTGAGTAATTTTCACCCACTTGAAGTTGTTGGTCGCGGTAGCGAGACACGACTTCACGTGGGTGAAAATGTGAAAGATCTATTATGGGACTTCAAGGATTAAGCTTTACCTTATGTAATTATATATGTATATTTTTTATGTATACAAAAAATGGCTATTTTGGTAAAATCACATACGGGATTAAAATCCTAAGTGGCATTGCAATAATAAAACACTGCACATTTAAAAAAATGTAAATGATGGCCACTTAAAGTGAAGTAAATAGCAATACCAATGTATAAAGACAGAGGTTTCCCGCGATACAATAGCTACTATTTATAATACACAAAAAATATATGTAGTAGCAAAAAATACACTCAATGTGATTCTAGCAGGTAAGGGGTTATAGAGCACTGTGTGTATTTTAAGAGTTACTTTTCAGGTTTATCAGAGGAAGGGTTTGTTTGGACAATGTGTAAAAACTAACATCCCCCATCTCCAGAGCTCCCTCAGCCAATCACAGAATACACACGAATGACGTCATATAATCACGTGATGAGGCCGCCTGTGATGTCATGGAAACATGTCCACGTGACTGTGACGTCATCAGATTGGAAACATGGAAGCGAGGCTGAGCTGTTTGCTTGACACGCGTCGTTAAACACGCCATCTTTGAAGGGTCCGGGGAGAGAATTTAAATAAACTAAGACGCTCAGATTAAGTGGGGAACAAATCGTGAAATGGCGTGTCTGTTTAACCCTTTGAGCACGAGGGCGACTTTAAACGTCAGAATCTGACGTCTGTAGAAGTCAGATTCTGACGTTTAAAGTCGGCCCCCATATTAAAATATTTTTAATTGCCGTAGACCCATAACATACAGTAGGTATCCAAATGAATTGGAAAGGGCTAATTAAGACATTTATGATGATTTCACATTGAAAAAACCCTTTAGTCTTCATGATTAAAAAAATTATTTCAGAGTTTAAAGGGTTAAGGGAACAAAAACAAATACTAAAGCGGCGTGTTTGTTTAACTATTACAGCGCGTGGACCGACTTTTCACGTCCTAATCCAACGTCAAAACGTCGATCTTACACTGAAAAAAAAACTAATTATAATCATTCGGGATATACTCACACCCTACCATGTTCCATTGTTTTCACACAGAACACGTTGAACCAATGCTGGTTAAATGTTGGTCCAGCGTCGTAGATGATGATGTCAGGGAATGCTTCACCGAAAACTAGTGAGTAATCTAGATTTCACCCTGCATTAAGGTGAATATTTTGTTCACTATCGCGTATAGCTATGCAATTATAGCCATTTTACTGACAGAATTTTAATTTAAAACGGTCCTGGAAACACAAGGGTTGTGTGATAGTTCTGGAAGATTTTAGATATTTTGGAGTAAATTATAACCGATATGAGTAATTTTCAACCACTTCAAATTGTGAGTCGCGGTAGCGAGAAAAAAACTTTAAGTGGATGGAAATGTCAAAGATCTATTATTGAAATGAATTAAATAATCCTGCATCAACTAAGAGGATTCAAAGAAACTAACAGAAGGAAGAACAAAATGTTAATCAATAAATGTGAAACAAAATGTCCCCTGTATATCAATAGGCGTATAGCAGTTCATATTTTTAAACCCTCAAAACGCTAAATTAAATCATTTACATTTTTACCCACTTGACGTTGTGTCTCGCTGCCGCGACCCACAACTTCAAGTGGGCGAAAATTACCCATATTTGTCTAATTTGAGACCAAAATATTTGCAAATCTTGATGTTTAGCCGCTCAGTTCATTCCCAATAACGGAAAAAGCTAATTAAGACATTTATGCTGATTGCGAAGTGAATAACCACTCTATATTGTATTTGTATCAAAATATTCTTGAATTGTAGAGCTAAAAGTGACAGAGACGTCACATCTAAGATGAGGTGAGGTACTAACAATCTCATTATTGCTGTTTTGAATCAACGAATCAATGAATACTGACTGTAGTATGACATAATTCTTATTTGGAAACAAATTATTCTTTAGGGCGTACTTTTTAACTTTTTATCTTTATTAATAATGATAAAAAAATAGAAGATATCATTACTTTCACATGAATCGTTTTTTAAAACATCAAAATGTCATAACTTTCGTTTTTCACATTAGACAAAGTTTATTTGTTCTCTTTCAGTATGGCGTATGATCACCCAATGCCACTGATTTTATGCAAAATCATGACGTATAAGGATACATTACAATTAGATACAAACAGGTGATCCCCCTTAAAAACTTAAAGGGTGCTACAAAACAGATTATTCTCCTTAACCCTGTGAATTTGACGGACATATTTATGCTCATTTAATTGTTTTCTAATTATTTGACGATAACGAAAATCATTTGTAGATTACTCTAAACGATCAGCAATATTTCAGTAACCGATACCTCTATTTGATAATTCTGGATAATTTTCTTTAACTTAAGGTTGTGAATCGCGTTAGCGAGACACTCGTCTGAGCCATATCTGCCAAGTAATGTCATTGCAATTTTCACCCACTTTTGTTGTGCCTCGCTAGCGTTATCCACAACTTCAAGTGGGTGAAAATTATTAGATTTGCGAAACTAGAGACCAAACATCTTCACATTGACCGAACACACTGATCACTTTCGCAAGGGCCACAAAGTAAGAATAAAAAGAAATAAAACGGATGCTATTCGTTATTAGCGCTGCCATCACACAACCCCCCCCCTCCCCCCCCCCCCTCCCACCGCCCATCCTGTTTGTTCACCATTCACCAGGTAAATAACTCCAAAGTGACCGCCCCGTGCCGCCACTAGAGCTTTATTGGGTGTGAGGCGGAATAATTAGCGAGATTAGCCTTATCTGCGAAACCAAAAGGCAGTAAATGCTTACTTAGGAAGTGAATAGTTACTGTATCTTGACAGCTTAGGATTCCGTTGTGATGTTTAAATTATATTATAGACAAGATCGCAAAAGTAAACGATACAACACACCGACACTTTGATGATATAATGTTGGCCCACCGTGCAGTCAGAGGACTAACTATACTCGCCGTCAAATTAACCAGGATCGCATGATTTTCGGCGATTTCTCCGTCAATTCTCAACCGATTTTCTTGAAATTTTGCAAAGGCCATTTTCTATTCAAATCCTAACAACGGTAAAAATTTCTCAAAATTATATTCAATATTTCAAAAGTTAAACCATTTGACATGTAATAAAATTCTAGAATTAGTCTAATGGGTTTATAGAGGGACGACGTAAATTCAATTTATTACATGTCAAATGGTCTAACTTTTGAAATACGATATATAATTTTACGAAATTTTCAGGGATATTAGGATTCTGTTGAAATATGATCGTTATAAAATTTCATGAAAATCGGTTGACAATTGACCGAGAAATCAGCGAAAAACATGCGATCCTGGTTGATCACTTTTAATGTGACTTTGGGTATATTCACTTTCTAAGTGAGCATTTACTGCATTTTGAGTTTCCTTTTTAGGTTAATCTCGCTAGTTATTCAAGGAATAATTTGCCCCAGAAAATTTGTGTAGCAGTTTGGCCTGAATTTTCACCCACTCGAAGTTGCGTCTCGCTGACGCGATCCACAACTTCAAGTGAGTGAAAATTATGCCAAAAACTGCTACACCAACATATTACTGTGTAGCATATGCCCAAAATTGAATAACAAACTGCTTCGCTACACCAGACAAATTATTCCTTGTTATTCCGATTCATACCTAATAAAGCTCTGTAAAACCAAACCGCAGTAGCTGTTCACTTAAAAAGTAAGGAGTTACTGCATTTTGACATTGCACTGCAGTAATAGCGACTCCTGGAACACACAAAACATCGCCACTTCGATGGACTAATGTTGGCCCAGCCAGACAAAGTGAAACTGCTGTGTATCTTTTACTTTTTAAATGAAATAGCACACAGAGAATAGTGTTTGCATGAACATTTTTTGAGATTTGTCCGAGAAATCAGGGGAAAACAAGCACTACTTGTGACTATTGTCTTAATTTTATCAACATAATTAAATTACTAGAAAAGGAGCTCCCGAACTCCGTGGCCCGGCTTTAGGCTGTAAGAGTGCTATAGACAAAAAATCGGCCTAATATTTTGTAAACATAATTGTATAGGTCTTCCTCGTGGGCTAGAATCCTAAATGTCCAGGATATAATTGAGGAAAGAATTAAGGCGACAAGTTAAAATTTCAAAATATATCTTCAACGTTTATTCCTTCCACCACCATCGCCGGTGCTGGCCAGCATCCGTTCAATACTTGCCAGTAAATCGTCCTGCGCGTGTCTCTACGATACACATGATGTATACCCACCCAATTCCGGTTCAATGATGGGCCAGTGTCACAGCCCATTGCTGGTTGAATGCCGACAAATTGTCTATGACGCTGCCCCAACACTACTCCAGCACTGGGACTGCTGTATACTTAGCGGCAGCACACCAGCAAACACGTGCCATCTACCCAATACTGTTTCAATGTTGGCCCAACGTCTTTGACGCTGGCCCGCCATTAAAACAGCATTGGGTTATTGTTTTGTGTTTGATTGGTTTGCTATGCGGGTGACGCTTTGATCCTCCCGTCGCCAGAAAAGTCACTACTCAGATAACATGATACATTGGCCAATGCTGATGTAAGGCTGGGCCACAGTATGTGACGCTGAGCAAACGTTCTTCCATCTAAAACTCTTTAAATCCTAATCACGAATATAATCGTGAATTTATTTTTTAGCTTAGCACTTGTTACACACGCATGTCCATAATGTTCATAAGGATTGTTCCTCCGAAATGTCAACCTGTTCCCACAAACGACACCCCTCTTTCCATAAATTAGAAACATTATGGCAATAAACTTAATAGGCTCTAGGCCTTCGGTTGGGCCTAATAATTCTGTAAATATTGTTTGACAAGAAGTCGATCAACCTGACAACAATTCAGCTCATAAACCACACTATCACATGGTTGTATCAGGTGGTCACCAGAGGGCGGGAGTGTGCAGCACTCCACCTGTGGATTTACAGACCCTGTCCATTATGACATCACAGCTGACAGGGTAGGAGTGCCCGAGCGGTCAGGGGTCCATAAAACAGTCACTCGACCAGCTGACCACACGGCAAACACCAGATACAATGACCCAGTGTTGGTATTATGTTGGGCCACCATAAAAAAAAACATCGCAACCAAAGGGTTTTTTTCAATTTGAAATCATTATAAATGTCCTAGTTAGCTCTTTCCGCTTCATTTGAATACATATGTTATGGGTCTACGGCCATTATAAATATTTGTACTCTTACAGTGCTGGGATCGACCTAAGTCGTCAGAATCTGACGTCTACAGACGTCAGATTCTGACGACTAAAGTCGATCCCCGCGCTGGAAGGGTTAAATATTGTGTCACACTCAAATGAGGGGTACTCACTACACCCTGGCTGCTAGGGACACACATAGATAGTAACTAAAAGTAAAAGATTGTATTGTTACAAAGTTAGTCTCTCTAACGTGCAATAAATTGCTAACTATGACATCCATTTTGAACAAGTTATTGAATTTTAATGTCAGAATTACATTGCACGTCAAATGCTGTAGCCTCTGCCACGATTTTACGATGCAGCAATTATTGTTGGCCAGTGCTCGTGTGAATGTATCATATTTTGATGGATAATAAATGATAAATTTGTTTTATTATTTGGCAATTTTAATTTGAAATGCCAAAATAATCAATATACATATTTTTTTTATACTTCATAACCTTGATTTTTAATGAGACTCACTCACTCACTCACTCACTCACTCACTCACTCACTCACTCACTCACTCACTCACTCACTCACTCACTCACTCACTCACTCACTCACTCACTCACTCACTCACTCACTCACTCACTCACTCACTCACTCACTCACTCACTCACTCACTCACTCACTCACTCACTCACTCACTCACTCACTCACTCACTCACTCACTCACTCACTCACTCACTCACTCACTCACTCACTCACTCACTCACTCACTCACTCACTCACTCACTCACTCACTCACTCACTCACTCACTCACTCACTCACTCACTCACTCACTCACTCACTCACTCACTCACTCACTCACTCACTCACTCACTCACTCACTCACTCACTCACTCACTCACTCACTCACTCACTCACTCACTCACTCACTCACTCACTCACTCACTCACTCACTCACTCACTCACTCACTCACTCACTCACTCACTCAACTGATCTAGCCGCGTGAATCGTTTTTCTTTGTACTTCGACCAGGAACATGTAATTGTTTGTTGAATTTGTTGGATAGGCATATATTTTTGCGTAAAGATTATGATGTATAAATAAGTTAAGTTTTATGTGGTCAAAATTGTCACTCAATTGAAAGTTTATGTGGCCAAACATTAATTTTTTTATAATGTAGCACTAGAAGGGTTACCAGCTCGGCTAATTACACGATGTCGTCCTGTGTGAAGGGTGAACTCGTCCCGCCATCAGATCGGTCCATAAATCCGTCATGTTTTATCAGACAGTGTGTGTCATCACACTGTCACCAACCTGTCATGGTGGTCACTCACTGGTCACTCACTGGTCAAGGAACACGCTGTGGTCACCACAAGGAAAGGCCGGGGGTCCTAGCAAAACCAAAGACAGTATCTGCTTACTTGTAAATTCCGTTCAATTATCTGATTATTCGTTCGTTCGTTCGTTCTTTCGTTCGTTCGTTCGTTCGTTCGTTCGTTCGTTCGTTCGTTCGTTCGTTCGTTCGTTCGTTCGTTCGTTCGTTCGTTCGTTCGTTCGTTCGTTCGTTCGTTCGTTCGTTCGTTCGTTCGTTCGTTCGTTCGTTCGTTCGTTCGTTCGTTCGTTCGTTCGTTCGTTCGTTCGTTCGTTCGTTCGTTCGTTCGTTCGTTCGTTCGTTCGTTCGTTCGTTCGTTCGTTCGTTCGTTCGCTCGCTCGTTCGTTCGCTCGCTCGTTCGCTCGTTCATTCAATGCCACAAGGGAGGATGCTAAGAGGAAGACATCTTTGATAGAACCGCCACTCCTACAGTTTCAATATGCAGAAATCTCGCGAAATGGCCATGATGTCTATAAAGCGACGTGGCGCAATATTATCTCACTCTCAATGTAGCTAATCCCGAAAACACGACACAAGCTATTTTCACGAAATTTTGTAACCATTTATATCTAGTCAGCCATTTAAAGCAACAAACTGCTGACAAAATTAATAACAGTTGTGTTAGTAGTGATTGTAGGTTCATGGTTTTTAAATGTTTCGTTTGTAATTACCGTTTATCATAATTATAGATGGCTAGTGGAATTGGAAATTTATTAATATGTTTGGGTGGGAGCTACATGTATTAGAAAAAGGCTGTAATGGATCCAGGTGTACATTTACTGTTTATATTATAATTATATGATTACTTATATTATGCAAATTCGCATTATATTATCATGATGGGCGGGGGCCCTAGGGTAGTGGTTAGCACTGCTGCCTTTCACGAGTTCGGGGTTCGGTTCTCGGTCTCGGCGGTTTAAAAAAAACAAAAAATGTTTCTTCCCCATCCACGTGTGAAAGTCAGTATTGTGGGGAGCAATTGCGTGCTCGGCCTCAGACCGCCAGGGCTCGAATTTCGAATTCTGTGTCTGGAGGACAGTGTCATCCCAATCATCTCACCATCCTCAGGAGGTTATCCTGGCCCAGTTAAGCCTATATGTGCACAAAGATGGCCTAAAGCCCGATTCATTTCATTTCATTTTATATTATCATGATATGTGATGGTTACCAAATTGTTGACAACATTGTATCCAGTACATTGAATTTACTGACTTGAAAATTAAATTATTTGAAAAACAAATAAAAAGGCTGGAAATATGCTTTAGCAGTGCGAGGGTTAACCCTTTAACCGCCAAATTATTCAATCGGAATTTTCATCCACTAGAAGTTGTGTCTCGCTGACGCGATGTTTGAAAGGTGGTACTTAATGTGCTAATAATAAATAAAAACCCGAATATATGCGGCACCGGCGGTTAAAGGGTTGGCAAAGATGAGTTTCTGCTCATTGCCTCCAGCCACCCCCCCCCCCCCGACATATACCGCCCCCTAAATATCGGGCCATAGCGGTATCAGCAAACACGAGACATTGAGCCATTGTTGGTTCAATGCTGGTTCAACGTCGTAGACGGTGGACCAACATTGAACTAACAATGGCTCAATGTCTGGTAGACATTGAGCCATTGTTGGTTCAATGTTGGGTCAGCGTCGTAGACGGTGGACCAACATTGAACCAACAATGGCTCAATGTCTGGTATTTGCTGAGTTATCAGCAGCTTTACCTATAACTGTCACGTGCCACTCACTACACTGCCGGCCATAATTATGCTAACTTATAAACACTCCCCTAAACGCCCCACAACACCACCCTGTTTACCTAACTAATAAAAAAGAAAGGGAAATGGAGCATGTTTTGTATTTGAATCAGAAAAGCGCAGTACTGAATATCTGTTTTTCATATAATAATGTAATTTGTCAGTTTATATGGAATACATTTATTTATGCATTTCTGTAATGAACTGGTAGACACAACAGTTATATACTTCGAACTAATTTTTGATTAAAACTGGGCCGTCGTTGCAGACGTTGAACCAAAATTATTGCTTTTTGCACGTTTTTTAAATTGTCCTTTGCAGTGGAAAAAAGAGGAACGATAGTTTTGTAAATATTAGTATCCTAAAAATATTATTAAAGGCGGAACGCGCCCAAACATCGAATGATTGACAACTAGAAAATGAACCAAGGAGCCTTGTGATTGAAGGTGTGAGAATTATCCCCATCAAAATATTAAGATTATCTTAACTTTTTTTTTATTTTCATGAAAAAGGTAAGAGCTTCTTAATTTTTCTAATGGAAATGAAAGCATTTTTAGTGAGATAGCCCCCAGAATATGAATGACAATACCCAAAACAATGTGCATGTAATGCCATTTACTATAATACATTATTATATTTTTGATATCTCCATCTAGTAATTATAATGGTGGTACCAATATTCCAGCTCAAAATAAAAAAGACAACAAAAAATGACATTTTTTTCATTTTAGTAGATGAACAAGCACGACGTACTAAACCAAGGTAGGATTTAATGTTGTGTCATTTAACATTGTGTCGACCCATAAAGAGCTATACATTATCAAATTTAAATTTTCACCCATTTGAAGCTGTGTCTCGCTACCGCGATCCACAACTTCAAGTGGGTGAAAATTACTCATATTTGTTTAATCCGAGACCAAACTTTTACAAATCTTGATGTATAAACATACATCTTGCTCCGTATAATTGTGATTTGATGAGCTAATAAAACGAATTAAAAAATATTATAGTCATAGGGGTGTCGTGTTTTGTGGGACACAGCCCCAGATCGCCCCCTATTTGTTTAATCGCCCCGTTTGCGATCCACCCTACACCCCTCATGTCACTCACCCGCCTAGCGGCCACAGGGAGAAGCACTCTGACATTTATTTCCCTGGTTTCCTGCCCGCTGATAGTTAATTGGTAATTAGTTTATTTATTTATTTATTTCCACTTTCCTGCTTCGTGAATGATATCACAATCCACTACCTTTATAACTAGAGCAGGCATAAAAATTAAAATCAATCAAGTTAGCTAAAAAATCAATCAAGTTAACTCTTTTAGTGCGGGGACCGTCTTTATACGTCAGAATCTGACGTCTAAAGACACAATCTGACGTCTAAAGACCGTAGACCCACAACATAGTTATTCAAATAAACCAGAAAAAAATAGTTGAGACATTTATGATTATTTCAAATTGAAAAAAACCCTTTCAAGCCTGACTTTACATTGTCATCTTCATCCACTACAAGCCGCGAATTGCTGTCGCAATTCTCGACTTGTAGTGGATGAAGATGATTTGAAGTGGGTGAAAAATTTAAGAAAATTGCGATGAATTGGTAAAAGAGTTTCATGGAAATTTTCATTCTAAAAACGCAGTTGTAGGAAAATTAAGTCTGTTTTCAGGGATGTAAAATGATGCTCTAATGCATCGTGAGGGCTTAAAGGTTAATATCCAAGGTTTAAACAAACCTTATTCTGCGTTATAAGGGTTATGGAATTATTAAGGTTACTCTTATCTCAAATTCGGCCTTTATCATTTATCTGGAGAGAAAAACAGTTGTTGAGGTAAATTTAGAATTCTTCTATAAAATTTGTTAGATACCATCGATCTTAATGACGGAAATGAATGCTAATTGGACTGTGGAAATGCACCTTAATCGAATTCGCCGCGTGACTGAGCTCAGGGCACCGAGGATTTAGACGCGATAGAAGTCTATTTATTCATGTATTATTAATCACATATATAATTAATTACATATATTTAGGTGATTACATAAGACGCATACAGACAGATATTTTATTGACAGAAAAGAGAAGTCATTACAGACTTATTTGTCATAGAAATGAAAGAGATATATGTACATGTATATACAAGATTGTTAGTTTGTTAAAATCATATGATAATATACATGGTATGACATACACAGCTAAAATCATGTTAAGTGGCATTGCCAAAATAAAAACTGGGTATTTCGATAATATAAATGACTACTACTAAAAATGAAATAAAAGGCATTGCCAAGATAACATAGAGGTCTATCATTTTGTTTCCCGCACCAAAACCAGAGATAAAATAGCTACTACGTATGACATACTAATTATATATAGCAGCAAAAAAGACACTCTGGAAAGCGTAGAAACCTAAAATATATACAAGTGCATGATTATGCTACAGTAACTGGAGTATGCAATAAGCCAATGGTATAAATTATATGGTATTTTCAAAATTAAATATAATATCATGCAAGTACAATAAATATGGCATAAACAGGTAGCTCCGTGTCATGTGACCATGCTAGCACAGTCGCTATGAGCGCGGAGATTCCCTGAGATTGACTAGTGGTGCAAACTAAACGACGTAATAACAGTAGTAATGGCGGTTAAAAAATATTTGTGCAATTCACACAGGACATGGCCCTCGCACAAAAACATTAAGCCTTTTTATAATTCACTATATTGTTTAATTCATACTGTTTCAATCACGACCTAGTTAGAACCACATACTCGGAGTTACAATCGAAGAAAAACATTCCCGACCTCATGGAGAAAATCAGTTGACTTAGCAACTCTGAAATCTCCCATAAGGCCCCACCTCGTCTGATAACAAAGGCGACGGAAACGTCACTAACCGGCCCCAAAAAGCCAACTAATAATATCCGAGAGCAACAACCGTCTTGATATGTGGTAATACCCAAGTCAGATCATGAGGGCATGATAATATGAATAATATAGCGACAGGTGACAGATTTATTATACTCAGTAGTTTTAGCCCTTAATTTGTTTAAAGCAACCATAAATAAATTGCGCTAGTGACTTCACCACTGTTATGTCTCTAGATGTCATAATTCCTAGAAACATTTCATTTGTCGGTTGTATATTGATAATTGCGGCTACAGAATCATACAAGATTTCGCGTTCATTCTTCATAGCGCAACAGTGGAGAAGAAGATGTATTTCATCGTCAATTTCGTTTAATTGACACCTTGTGCATATTCGCTGATTTTTTGGAGTGATTGGATTATTGAAACAGTAATTATTATAATTAGTTATGTGGGTTTGTTGTATTTATCATATCCAAAAAGATTGTAAAGTTATATAGCCAATACATTTCACTTAAGCAGCTTGTTAACCATCTACGCGCCAAGGTATCTAAATTGAATGTTCACAACTTCAAGTGGACAAAAAATTACCATATCTATTCAATTTGAAACTCTTGTAATTCTTGATGTTCAAACACATATTCCACTCCAAAATAACAGTGATTTGATCTGTTAATAAAACCGATTAAAAATCGATTTCGATCTTCTATAAAGTTAGGATGCTATTTAACACATGGAGTAGATAAATTCAACCAGTTTTGTATTAATGTTGGCCCACCATAGTATAAAACTTAACACATTATGAGCCCCACGACCAAATCCACCCTTGAAGCGCTAAATAAACAACTAAAATTTTCACCCACTTGAAGTTGTGTGTCGCTACCGCGACCAACAACTTCAAGTGGGTGAAAATTACTCATATTTGTTTAATTTGAGAGCAGACAATTGTAGATCTTGATTAAACACTCATTTCATTCCCAATCGCAGTGATTTAATCGGCTAATAAAACAGACTAAAAACGACTATTGTCGGGGCTTGGCGGTTCAAGGGTTAAACCCTCGCCTCTCAAGAAAAATGACAAACTTCAGAAAGTTGAAAATATACACTTCCTATTCAATCAAGTCAATCTATCACTTTTTGATATAAACTATTTTACATAGTATAAGAAAAAAAAGACATTATACTATAAATATAAACATGCCTTATGCAAATATATTCTACTTCCAAGCACAGTTGTTTAAAGGGACTAGCTCAGGATAAAATCATCAGTATTGCGCATTTACCAGTTAGAATAGATATAGAGACGAAATTCCCGTATTTCTTATTTTTGACATGGTTGTCCAAAATAAGAAATCAGGAATTTTGTCTATATCTAATTTAACTGGTGAATGCGCAGCACAAAAAATTTTAAAAAATTGCAGTTCTAGTCTATGGACATGTTTACATCATATGGTCATATTAATAAGCCAAAATAAAATCACCGATTTTTTTATGATTTCAGCCTGAGCATGTCCCTTTAATGTATGGTAGTCTCCACAGACATACCAGTTTCTCGTCAATTCAATTGACGTCAAAGAGTTTTTCTCTATATTACCAAGGAGTTTAACTCTTTTTAACCTACTTGATATTACAAAGTATCAAGGAATATATAAGACACTTGAAAGTATCAAAGGACATTAAAGGATATTTGTGTTAAATTTTAAAGAATTACAAGTTGAGTATTGTTCTGATCGGAAAATAAATATTTTTAAACCAAAGTTAAACTTCCATTCAAGCTGTAAATGGCTTAAGTAATTCCGGCTTAAATGCTACTTTTATACTAATATGTTGTTATTTTATCTCTGGTTTTAGAGCGGGAAACAAAAAATATGTATGATATATTTTTATTTAATTTTACTTTAAGTGTAACTACCATGTATAAAGTTGCATGCTTTTAAAAATTGCTCTACGAAGTATCTACGATTGCCAGAGAGTTTTTTGCTACCTTTATACTAATATGTAGTTATTTTATCTCTTGTTTTAGTGCGGGAAACAACAATTATTTTTCTACTTAATTTTACTTTTATGTGTAATTTTAAGTGTAATTACCATGTACATACATTTTCTCCTGGATGTCGAACTTAGTTAGGCTGCTGGTCACCTGTATTCGACATCCTGATGTACACAATTTTACTTACAAATGCATATTTGTACGATTATTGTATGCATTTGTGTATATAAAGCCTAATAAATAAATAAATAAATAAAAAAGAGAAACTGGTATGTGAATGGACCATTTCTTTATGACACTAGGCCCTATACAAAGCAAAGAATCTTAGCCATTGTGCAACTGCAACCGTATATAAGCCTGAACGTTTTCAATAATGTTTTATTCCAATTAAAATGTCACATCAATTGGCAAAACAGCTCTTGATAGATTCTTAGTTAATCAAAAAATCTAATATAAGAGATGTCTAAATTAGAGAAATATAAATATTTTTCATTCATTTGAAGCTGGAAATTGCGTCAGCAATTCCAGCTTCAAATGAATAAAAAAAAAATTCAGCTGAGATATAAATATTTTACATTCATTTGAAGCAGGAATTCGCGTCAGCATCTAGAGCTCCAAAGGAATGAAAACTAGAAACAAACAATTCAGCAATACATGAGTTAAAAAACTTTTTGATAATAATGTTGATTTCTCGGGATTCTCACTATTCTGTTAAAATCACAATTCGTGGTCAGTAAATAGTGTGAAGTTGTCGTTTTTCACGGCCTGTCATTGAAGGGGGGGGGGGGGTTGCTCTGTTGACTGCGCATAGAAAAAAGCTCTTTAATTTCTTCATCATATAGAAATCATGGTTATATAGATAAAAGTTCAACATACAGTTCCTCGTTAATTTAATCTGTAATTTGCAAATGAAATTTTCAGCTTCAATTGACGATAATCTGGTAGATTTCACAGTGTAGATTCCATCAAATTCTCGCTATTTTATAAAATTCGCGATCAGTAAATAGTATGAATTTGTCATTTTTCACGGTCCCTCGTCGGTGAGGGGGGGTGGTATTTGTTGACACCCCTGTATGACAACACCAGGTAAACCTGTCTCTAATACCCCGACTGATGATACCCCGGCCCCCGGGCCGCTGCCATGACAACTGACTAGTGGCGATCCCCCGGCCATCAAAGACTACTGGCCGCGCCGCACAGTGTGCAGTGATAAGAGTGGTCAAGGCGGCGCCCTTTGATGTAGTGACCGCTGCTATATGATACGTTTGATTGCCCGGCAATTAAGACCCATGATACCTGGGCGTTGTGCCAATCAGAAGGGTAGGATTCAAGACTAAACTCCAGTTCTGATGAAAAAGTAGATGGACAAAATAATGTACTAACTTAATAAAAGTTTATTTAGCGAAGGGAGAGACAATATGTACTAATGTCAGTAGCTAAATTTAATTTTGTTACGTGCTACCCAACACACAGTCCAATGCAAAATAGCTCTCAAGACACTCATGCACATATTAGCCAAAATTACTTTTTCCAGCATACATTTTGTCTTTGGTGAATTTATTTGGAATAACTAATACTCGCATTTGCAATCATGTACCCTTAAAAGCTGGTATTGTGTGTGTCACTTGAATGTGCTATAGGCCTATATACCCACTTTTATTGCCATCGCTGTGAAAGTGTAGCATTGCTCTCATACAGTTTCCATTCCTTAAAAAAACTAGGAATGATATAAC
>OZ024915.1:74913467-74985967 GCA_964017125.1 Flabesymbios commensalis
ACACCGACACTTTGATGATATAATGTTGGCTCACCGTGCAGTCAGAGGACTAACTATTCACTTTCTAAGTGGGCATTTACTGCATTTTGACTTTCCTTCTTAGGTTAATCTCGCTAGTTATTCAAGGAATAAATTGCCCCAGAAAATTTGTGTAGCATTTTGGCAGCCGCGAATGTGCTAAACTCCATGCCAAAAACTGCTACACCAACATATTACTGTGAAGCATATGCCCAAAATTAAATAGCAAACTGCTCCGCTACACCAGAAAAATTATTCCTTGTTATTCCGATTCATACCTAATAAAGCTCTGTAAAACCAAACCGCAGTAGCTGTTCACTTAAAAAGTAAGGAGTTATTGAATTTTGACATTGCACTGCAGTAATAGCGACTCCTGGAACACACAAAACATCGCCACTTTGATGGATTATTGTTGGCCCAGCCCCGCAGATGGTGGACCAACATTAAACCGACAAAGTGAAACTGTTGTGTATCGTTTACTTTTTAAGTGAAATAGCACACAGAGAATAGTGTTTGCATTAAATTTTTTTTGAGATTTGTCCGATAAATCAGGGAAAAACAAGCGCTACTTGTGACTATTGTCATAATTATATCAACATAATTAAATTACTAGAAAAGGAGCTCCCGAGCTCCGTGGCCCGGTTTTAGGCTATAGGAGTGCTATAGACTATATAGTGCTATAGAAATTCGGCTTAATATTTTGTAAACATAATTGTATTGGTCTTCCTCATGTGCCAGAATCCTAAATGTCCAGGATATATTTAAATAAAGAATTAAGGAGATACTGGCCACTAAATCGTGCTGCGCGTGTCTCTACGTTACACATGATGTATACCATCTTCATCTATCCAGTTGTCTGCTACGGTCAGGCTGGTAGTCTGACGGTCAGACCTGATACGGCAAGATGGATGTATACCCACTTCGGTTCAATGTTGGGCCAGTGTCGCAGCCCATTGCTGGTTAAATGCCGACAAATTGTCTATGACCCTGGCCCAACACAACTCCATCACTGAGTCTGCTGTATACTTAGCGGCAGCACACCAGCAAACACATGCCATCTACCCAATACCCAATGTTGGCCCGCCATTAAAACAGCATTGAGTTATTGTTTTGTGTTTGATTGGTTTGCTATGCGGGTGACGCTTTGATCCTCCAGTCGCCAGAAAAGTCACTACTCAGATAACATGATACATTGGCCAATGCTGATATAAGGCTGGGCCACAGTATGTGACGCTGAGCAAACGTTATTCCATCTAAAACTCTTTAAATCCTAATCACGAATATAATCGTGAATTTATTTTTTAGCCTAGCACTTGTTACACACGCATGTCCATAATGTTCATAAGGATTGCTCCTCGGAAATGTCAACCTGTTCCCACAAACGACACCCCTCTTTCCATAAATTGAAAACAAACATTATGGCAATAAACTTAATAGACTCTAGGCCTTCGGTTGGGCCTAATAATCCTGTAAATATTGTTTGACAAGAAGTCGATTATCACAACCTGACAACAATTCAGCTCATAAACCACACTATCACATGGTTGTATCAGGTGGTCACCAGAGGGCGGGAGTGTGCAGCACTCCACCTGTGGATTTACAGACCCTGTCCATTATGACGTCACAGCTGACAGGGTAGGAGTGTCCGAGCGGTCAGTGGTCCATAAAACAGTCACTCGACCAGCTGACCACACGGCAAACACCAGATACAATGACCCAGTGTTGGTATTATGTTGGGCCACCGTCTATGAAAGTTGCACCAACATTGAGCCAGTATTGAGTGAATGTTTAGTGTTTGCGGACTGTGGTACATCTGTCTGAGATATAGCACCTCCACCTACAGCAACACGGGTGTCAGGGGATTTCACCCTTTAACCGCCAAATTATTCAATCTGAATTTTCACCCACTTGAAGTTGTGTCTCGCTAACGCGATCCACAACTTCAAGTGAGTGGAAATTATTCTGATTTGACAAAATGGAGGCCAACTGTTTTCAAATCTTGCTGGTTGATGTCACATTTTATCTTCAACATATTTAAAGTGTTGTACTGCATGTGCCAATAAAAAATAAAAACCCGAATATATGCGGCACCGGCGGTTAAAGGGTTGATTTGTAAAAAAACATCGCAACCAAAGGGGTTTTTTCAATTTGAAATCATCATGAATGTCTTAGTTAGCTCTTCCCGCTTCATTTGAATACCTATGTTATGGGTCTACGGCCATTATAAATATTTGTACTCTTACAGTGCTGGGATCGACCTAAGTCGTCAGAATCTGACGTCTACAGACGTCAGATTCTGACGACTAAAGTCGATCCCCGCGCTGGAAGGGTTAAATATTGTGTCACATTCAAATGAGGGGTACTCACTACACCCTGGCTGCTAGGGACACACATAGATAGGAACTAAAAGTAAAAGATTGTATTGTTACAAAGTTAGTCTCTCTAACGTGCAATAAATTGCTAACTATGACATCCATTTTGAACTAGTTATTGAATTTTAATACCAGAATTACATTGCACGTCAAATGCTGTAGCCTCTACCATGATTTTGCGCTGCAGAAATTATTGTTGGCCAATGCTGGTGTGAATGTATCATTTTTTTTATGAATATTAAATTATAAATATGCATTATGAATTTATGGCGATTTTAAATTAAAATCCTAAATTAAAAAAAGATACATGTATTTTTTATACTTCACAACCTTGCCTCTTGATGCGACTCACTCACTCACTCACTCACTCACTCACTCACTCACTCACTCACTCACTCACTCACTCACTCACTCACTCACTCACTCACTCACTCACTCACTCACTCACTCACTCACTCACTCACTCACTCACTCACTCACTCACTCACTCACTCACTCACTCACTCACTCACTCACTCACTCACTCACTCACTCACTCACTCACTCACTCACTCACTCACTCACTCACTCACTCACTCACTCACTCACTCACTCACTCACTCACTCACTCACTCACTCACTCACTCACTCACTCACTCACTCACTCACTCACTCACTCACTCACTCACTCACTCACTCACTCACTCACTCACTCACTCACTCACTCACTCACTCACTCACTCACTCACTCACTCACTCACTCACTCACTCACTCACTCACTCACTCACTCACTCACTCACTCACTCACTCACTCACTCACTCACTCACTCACTCACTCACTCACTCACTCACTCACTCACTCACTCACTCACTCACTCACTCACTCACTCACTCACTCACTCACTCACTCACTCACTCACTCACTCACTCACTCACTCACTCACTCACTCACTCACTCACTCACTCACTCACTCACTCACTCACTCACTCACTCACTCACTCACTCACTCGCTCGCTCACTCACTCACTCACTCACTCGCTCGCTCGCTCGCTCGCTCGCTCGCTCGCTCGCTCGCTCGCTCGCTCACTCACTCACTCACTCACTCAACTGATCTAGCCGCGTGAATCGTTTTTCTTTGTACTTCGACCAAGAACATGTAATTGTTTGTTGAATTTGTTGGATTGGCATATATTTTTGCGTAAAGATTATGATGTATAAATAAGTTAGGTTTTATGTGGTCAAAATTGTCACTCACTTGAAAGTTTATGTGGCCAAACATTTATTTTTTTATAATGTAGCACTAGAAGGGTTACCAGCTCGGCTAATTACACGATGTCGTCCTGTGTGAAGGGTGAACTCGTCCCGCCATCAGGTCGGTCCATAAATCCGTCATGTTTTATCAGACAGTGTGTGTCATCACACTGTCACCAACCTGTCATGGTGGTCACTCACTGGTCACTCACTGGTCAAGGAACACGCTCTGGTCACCACAAGGAAAGGCCGGGGGTCCTAGCAAAACCAAAGACATTATCTGCTGACTTGTAAATTCCGCTCAATTATCTGATTATTCGTTCGTTCGTTCGTTCGTTCGCTCGTTCGTTCGTTCGTTCGTTCGTTCGTTCGTTCGTTCGTTCGTTCGTTCGTTCGTTCGTTCGTTCGTTCGTTCGTTCGTTCGTTCGTTCGTTCGTTCGTTCGTTCGTTCGTTCGTTCGTTCGTTCGTTCGTTCGTTCGTTCGTTTGTTCGTTCGTTCGTTCGTTCGTTCGTTCGTTAGTTCGTTCGTTCGTTCGTTCGTTCTTTCGTTCGTTCGTTCGCTCGCTCGCTCGTTCGTTCGTTCGTTCATTCAATGCCACAAGGGAGGATGCTAAGAGGAAGACATCTTTGATAGAACCGCCACTCCCACAGTTTCAATATGCAGAAATCCCGCGAAATGGCCATAATGTCTATAAAGCGACGTGGCGCAATAATATCTCACTCTCAATGTAGCTAATCCCGAAAACACGACACAAGCTTTTTTTACGAAATTTTGTAACCATTTATATCTAGTCACCCATTTAAAGCAACAAACTGCTGACAAAATTAATAACAGCTGTGTTAGTAGTGATTGTAGCTCGTGATGGTTCTTAAATGTTTGGTTTGTAATTACCGTTTATCATAATTATAGATGGCTAGTGGAATTGGAAATTTATTAATATGTTTGGGTGGGAGCTACATGTATTAGAAAAAGGCTGTAATGGATCCAGGTGTACATTTACTGTTTATATTATAATTATATGATTACTTATATTATGCAATTCGCATTATATTATCATGATGGGCGGGGGCCCTAGAGTAGTTGTTAGCACTGTTGCATTTCGCGCCAGAGTTCGGGGTTCGGTTCCCGGTCTCGGCGGTTTGAAAGAAACAAAAAATGTTTCTTCCCCATCCACGTGTGAAAGTCAGTATTGTGAGGAGCCACCGTGACCGAGAGGTAGCGTGCTCGGCCTCAGACCGCTAGGTCTCGAATTTTGAATTCTGTGTCTGGAGGACAGTGTCATCCCAATCATCTCACCATCCTCAGGAGGTTATCCTGGCCCAGTTTAGCCTATATGTGCACAAAGGTGGCCTAAAGCCCGATTCATTTCATTTCATTTTATATTATCATGATATGTGATGGTTACCAAATTGTTGACAACATTGTATCCAGTACATTGAATTTACTGAATTAAAAATTAAATTATTTGAAAAAAAAATAAAAAGGCTGGAAACGTTTAGCAAAAATATGTTTTAGCACTGTGTGGGTTAACCCTTTAACCGCCAAATTATTCAATCGGAATTTTCATCCACTAGAAGTTGTGTCTCGCTGACGCGATGTTTAAAAGGTGGTACTTGATGTGCTAATAATAAATAAAAACCCGAATATATGCGGCACCGGCGGTTAAAGGGTTGGTAAAAATGGGTTTCTATTCATTGCCTCCAGCCCCCCCCCCCCCTCCCCCGACATATACCGCCCCCTAAATATCGGGCCATAGCGGTATCAGCAAACACGAGACATTGAGCCATTGTTGGTTCAATGTTGGTTCAACGTCGTAGACGGTGGACCAGCATTGATCCAACAATGGCTTAAAGTCTCGTATTTGCTGAGTTATCAGCAGCTTTTCCTATAACTGTCACGTGCCACTCACTACACTGCCGGCCATAATTATGCTAACTTATAAACACTCCCCTAAACGCCCCCACAACACCACCCTGTTTACCTAACTAATAAAAAAGAAAGGGAAATGGAGCATGTTTTGTATTTGAATCAGAAAAGCGCAGTACTGAATATCTGTTTGTCATATAATAATGTAATTTGTCAGTTTATATGGAATACATTTAATTATGTATTTCTGTAATGAACTGGTAGACACAACAGTTATATACTTTGAACTGATGTTTAATTAAAACTAATCCGTCGTTGCAGACGTTGAACCAAAATTATTGCTTTTTGCACGTTTTTTTAATTGTCCTTTGCAGTGGAAAAAAGAGGAACGATAGTTTTGTAAATATTAGTATCCTAAAAATAATATTAAAGGCGGAACGCGCCCAAACATCGAATGATTGACAACTAGAAAATAAACCAAGGAGCCTTGTGATTGAAGGTGTGAGAATTATCCCTTTCAAAATATTGAGATTATCTTAACTTATTTTATTTTCGTGAAAAAGTTAAGAGCTTCTTAATTTTTCTAATGGAAATGAAAGCATTTTTAGTGAGATAGCCTCCAGAATATGAATGACAATACCCAAAACAATGTGCATGTAATGCCATTTACTATAATACATTATTATATTTTTGATATCTCCATCTAGTAATTATAATGGTGGTACCAATATTCCAGCTCAAAATAAAAAAGACAACAAAAAATGACATTTTTTTCATTTTAGTAGATGAACAAGCACGACGTACTAAACCAAGGTAGGATTTAATGTTGTGTCATTTAACATTGTGTAGACCCATAAAGAGCTATACATTTAAAATTTCAATTTTCACCCATTTGAAGCTGTGTCTCGCTACCGCGATCCACAAATTCAAGTGGGTGTAAATTACTCATATTTGTTTAATCCGAGACCTAACTTTTACAAAGCTTGATGTATAAACATACATCTCGCTCCGTATGATTGTGATTTCATGAGCTGATATAACGAATTAAAAAATATTATAGTCATAGGGTTGTCGTGTTTTGTGGGACACAGCCCCAGATCGCCCCCTATTTGTTTAATCGCCCCGTTTGCGATCCACCCTACACCCCTCATGTCACTCACCCGCCTAGCGGCCACAGGGAGAAGCACTCTGACATTCATTTGCCTGGTTTCCTGCCCGCTGATAGTTAATTGGTAATTAGTTTATTTATTTATTTATTTCCACTTTCCTGCTTCGTGAATGATATCACAATCCACTACTTTTATAACTAGAGCAGGCTTAAAAATTAAAATCAATCAAGTTAGCTAAAAAATCAATCAAGTTAACTCTTTTAGTGCGGGGACCGTCTTTACACGTCAGAATCTGACGTATAAAGACACAATCTGACGTCTAAAGACGTCATATTTTGACGTATAAAGACGGTCCCCGCCCGCACTGAGAGAGTTAAAGAAAAGAAGAAAAAAAAGAAGAATTTATTTGACCCAACAGATAATATATATATAACAGATATATATATAATTGCCGTAGACCCACAACATAGTTATTCAAATAAACCAGAAAAAAATAGTTGAGATATTTATGATTATTTCAAATTGAAAAAAACCCTTTCAAGCCTGACTTTACATTGTCATCTTCATCCACTACAAGCCGCGAATTGCTGTCGCAATTCTCGACTTGTAGTGGATGAAAATGATTTGAAGTGGGTGAAAAATTTAAGAAAATTGTGATGAATTGGTAAAAGAGTTTCATGGAAGTTTTCATTCTAAAAACGCAGTTGTAGGAAAATTAGGTCTGTTTTCAGGGATGTAAAATGATGCTCTAATGCACCGTGAGGACTTAAAGGGTTAATATCCAAGGTTTAAACAAACCTTATTCTGCGTTATAAGGGTTATAGAATTATTAAGGTTACTCTTATCTCAAATTCGGCCTTTATCATTTATCTGGAGAGAAAACCAGTTGTTGAGGTGAGAATCAGAATTTTTCTATAAAATTTGTTAGATACCATCGATCTTAATGATGGAAATGAATGCTAATTGGACTGTGGAAATGCACCTTAAACGAATTCGCCGCGTAACTGAGCTTAGGGCACCGAGGATTTAGACGCGATAGAAGTCTATTTATTCATGTATTATTAATCATTCAAGTTACTTACATATATTTAGGTGATTACATAAGACGCAATGGTGAAACAGTAATTATTTTAATTAGTTATGTGGGTTTGTTGTATTTATCATATCCAAAAAGATTGTAAAGTTATATAGCCAATACATTTCACTTAAGCAGCTTGTTAAACATCTACGCGCCAAGGTATCAAAATTGAATGTTCACAACTTTAAGTGGACAAAAAATTACCATATCTATTCAATTTGAAACTCTTGCAATTCTTGATGTTGAAACACATATTCCACTCCAGGGCGGGGGCCCTAGGGTAGTGGTTAGCACCGCTGCCTTTTACGCCAGAGTTCGGGGTTCGGTTCCCGGACTCGGCGGTTTGAAAGAAACTAAAAATGTTTCTTCCCCATCCACGTGTGAAAGTCAGTATTGTGGGGAGCCTCCGTGACCGAGAGGTAACGTGCTCGGCCTCAGACCGCCAGGGCTCGAATTTCGAGTCCTGTGTCTGGAGGGCAGTGTCATCTCAATCATCTCACCATCCTCAGGAGGTTCTTTTGGCCCAGTTTAGCCTATATGTGCACAAAGGTGGCCTAAAGCCCGATTCATTTCATTTTTATTTCCACTCCAAAATAACAGTGATTTGATCTGTTAATAAAACCGATTAAAAATCGATTTCGATCTTCTATAAAAGGCGAAAAAGTTAAGATGCTATTTAACACATGGAGTCGATAAATTCAACCAGTATTGTATTAATGTTGGCCCGCCGCCTTCGCCGCTGGGCCAACATCAAAACAACATTGGAGAAGGTTGCTGGAGTGTCTCCACAGGTGCAGCAAGCCCCACTGAAGGTATTATGGAGGGGGGGGGGGAGAAGGAAAAGAGGATAATCTACCTGATGTGTGCGTAGGAGATGAGACACCATAGTATAAAACTTAACACATTATGAGCCCCACGTCCAAATCCACCCTTGAAGCGCTAAATAAATAACTACCGCGACCAACAACTTTGAAGTGGGTGAAAATTACTCATATTTGTTTAATTTGAGAGCAGACATTTGTAGATCTTGATTAAACAGTCATTTCATTCCCAATCGCAGTGATTTAATCGGCTAATAAAACAGAATAAAAACGACTTTTGTCGGGGCTTGGCGGTTCAAGGGTTAAACCCTCGCCTCTCAAGAAAAATGACAAACTTCAGAAAGTTGAAAATATACACTTCCTATTCAATCAAGTCAATCTATCACTTTTTGATATAAACTATTTTACATAGTATAAGAAAAAAAAAGACATTATACTATAAAACATGCCTTATGCAAATATATTCTACTTCCAAGCACAGTTGTTTAAAGGGACTAGCTCAGGCTAAAATCATCAGTATTGCGCATTTACCAGTTAGCATAGATATAGAGACGAAATTCCCGTATTTCTTATTTTTGACATGGTTGTCCAAAATAAGAAATCAGGAATTTTGTCTATATCTAGTCTTACTGGTGAAAGCGCAGCACAAAAAAATTAAAAAAATTGCAGTTCTAGTCTATGGACATGTTTACATCATATGGTCATATGAATAAGCCAAAATAAAATCATCGATTTTTTTATGATTTTAGCCTGAGCATGTCCCTTTGATGTATGGTATTCTCCACAGACATACCAGTTTCTCGTCAATTCAATTGACGTTAAAGAGTTTTTCTCTTTTTTACCAAGGAGGTTTACTCTTTTTAACCTACTTGATATCACAATGTATCAAGGAATATATAAGACACTTGAAAGTATCAAAGGACATTAAAGGATATTTGTGTTAAATTTTAAAGAATTACAAGTTGAGTATTGTTCTGATTGAAAAATAAATATTTTTAAACCAAAGTTAAACTTCCATTCAAGCTGTAAATGGCTTAAGTAATTCCGGCTTGAATGCTACTTTTATACTAATATGTTGTTATTTTATCTCTGGTTTAAGAGCGGGAAACAAAAAATATGTATGATATATTTTTATTTTATTTTTTTTAAGTGTAACTACCATGTATAAAGTTGCATGCTTTTAAAAATTGCTCTACGAAGTATCTACGATTGCCAGAGAGTTTTTTGCTACCTTTATACTAATATGTAGTTATTTTATCTCTTGTTTTAGTGCGGGAAACAACAATTATTTTTCTACTTAATTTTACTTTTATGTGTAATTTTAAGTGTAATTACCATGTACATACATTTTCTCCTGGATGTCGAACTTATTTAGGCTGCTGGTCACCTGTATTCGACATCCTGATGTACACAATTTGACTTGCAAATGCATATTTGTATGATTATTGTATGTATTTGTGTATATAAAGCCTAATAAATAAATAAATAAATAAAACAGAGAAACTAGTATGTGAATGGACCATTTCTTTATGACACTAGGCCCTATACAAAGCAAAGAATCTTAGCCATTGTGCAACTGCAACCGTATATAAGCCTGAACGTTTTCAATAATGTTTTATTCCAATTAAAATGTCACATCAATTGGCAAAACAGCTCTTGATAGATTCTTAGTTAATCAAAAAATCTAATATAAGAGGTGTCTAAATTAGAGAAATATAAATATTTTTCATTCATTTGAAGCTGGACGATATAATATTTTACATTCATTTGAAGCAGGAATTCGCGTCAGCAGCTAGAGCTCCAAAGGAATGAAAACTAGAAACAAACAATTCAGCAATACATGAGTTAAAAAACTTTTTGATAATAATGTTGATTTCTCGGGATTCTCACTATTCTGTTAAAATCACAATTCGTGGTCAGTAAATAGTGTGAAGTTGTCGTTTTTCAAGGGGGGGGGGTTGCTCTGTTGACTGCGCATAGAAAAAAGCTCTTTAATTTCTTCATCATATAGAAATCATGGTTATATAGATAAAAGTTCAACATACAGTTCCTCGTTAATTTAATTTGTAATTTGCAAATGAAATTTTCAGCTTCAATTGACGATAATCTGGTAGATTTCAGAGTGTAGATTCCATCAAATTCTTACTATTTTATGAAATTCGCGATCAGTAAATAGTATGAATTTGTCATTTTTCACGGTCCCTCGTCGGTGAGGGGGGGGGGGGAGGGGTGGTATTTGTTGACACCCCTGTATGACAACACCAGGTAAACCTGTCTCTAATACCCCGAATGATGATACCCCGGCCCCCGGGCCGCTGCCATGCCAACTGACCAGTGGCGATCCCCCGGCCATCAAAGACTACTGGCCGCCACACAGTGTGTAGTGATAAGAGTGGTCAAGGCGGCGCCCTTTGATGTAGTGACCGCTGCTATATGATACGTTTGATTGCCTGGCAATTAAGACCCATGATACCTGGGCGTTGTGCCAATCAGAAGGGCATGATTCAAGACTAAACTCCAGTTCTGATGAAAAGGTAGATGGACAAAATAATGTACTAACTTAATAACAGTTTATTTAGCGAAGGGAGAGACAATATGCACTAATGTCAGTGGCTAAATTTAATTTTGTTACGTGCTATCCAACACACAGTCCAATGCAAAATTGCTCTCAAGACACTCATGCACATATTAGCCCAAATAATAACCTTCAGCCTACATTTTGTCGATGGAATAACACGCTGGTCAGTCTTTGGTGAATTTAATTGGAATAACTAATACTCGCATTTGCAATCATGTACCCTTAAAAGCTGGTATTGTGTGTATCACTTGAATGTGCTATAGGCCTATATACCCCACTTTTATTGCCATCGCTGTGAAAGTGTAGCATTGCTCTCATACAGTTTCGATTCCTTAAAAAATTAGGAATGATAGTACTCTTTAAGCGCTAAGCACGAAAATAGTGTTTTTAAATCTGTTTTATTGGCTTACTGTTATTGGGAAGAAAATGTATGTAAAACTTTTAATACTGTATTAGGATCTGCAAATAAATAGTCGAAAATTAAACAAATATTAGTAATTTGAATTAGATAACGTAGTGAGAGAGGGTTAAAATACCTCTAAGGGGGAGACAACATTCAATCGCCAGCGGGAGGGGGGGGGGGGGGAAGGCTGGAAATAAGTAATGTCGGGCAGATTCTGCATGAGAAATAAATAAATTATTTCAGGAACTGTTCTACACAGAGCTGTAAGCAATTGATCGATTGATCGCGGGATAGATAGATCGCTGGATCGCTTGATCGATTGATCGATTGATCAATTGATCGCTGGATCGATTGGTCGCTGGATCGCTGGATCGCTTGATCGATTGATCGATTGATCGATTGATCGCTAGATCGCTGGATCGATTGATTGATTGATTGATTGATTGATTGATTGATTGATTGATTGATTGATTGATTGATTGATTGATTGATTGATTATTTAATTAATTACTTAAATAATTACTTAATTAATTAATTAATTAATACATTACTTGATTAATTAATCAATTACGATCGATCGATCGATCGATCGATCGATCGATCGATCGATCGATCGATCGATCGATCGATCGATCGATCGATTGATTGATTGATTGATTGATTGATTGATTGATTGATTGATTGATTGATTGATTGATTGATTGATTGATTGATTGATTGATTGATTGATTGATTGATTGATTGATTGATTGATTGATTGATTGATTGATTGATTGATTGATTGATTGATTGATTGATTGATTGATTGATTGATTGATTGATTGATTGATTGATTGATTGATTGATTGATTGATTGATTGATTGATTGATTGATTGATTGATTGATTGATTGATTGATTGATTGATTGATTGATTGATTGATTGATTGATTGATTGATTGATTGATTGATTGATTGATTGATTGATTGATTGATTGATTGATTGATTGATTGATTGATTGATTGATTTTTTTTACTTCGCTACAATGTATATTGAAAAAGTTAGGTATATTCCAAGCTAAAGCCAAGCTAACGTCAAGTTTGATTTCATCCATGCTCACTTATCAGTTCGTTGTAAACTTAACGGATCTGGGGGGACGTAGGAAACTGAATTTGATGAATATTTTACAGTATCCCTGTATTACCTCACTTCCGTCGCTGCTCCTCCCTAGAGAGCATGGTTAACCATGCCATATTTAAATTGTATCTTTGAAAGGAAGAAAATTTACATATGACAATTTCATAAAAACAACCTATTCGTCGCAATCTATATGCACTCTCAATAAATTTTAATTCGACACGTCACCGTACCACATATTTTGCTCATTAATCAATTTACTTCAGCTACAATATTTTATCAATTTCAGAGGCATTTTATTTCATTTGAATCTTGCTATAAAAGTACATATATACGGTCCAGCGGCTGCAGGGTTTAGACCTTACATCGCTAAAAACGACTATGGTCGTTTATGGTATAAAATTGTATTACTCCATCAATTCACTGTTATTGGAAATGAATATGATTTTAAACATCGTGATTTGCAAACGTTTGCCTCAAATTGTACACATATGAATAATTTTCACCCACTTGAAGTTGTGGGTCGCGGGAGCGAGACACAACTTCAAGTGGGTGAAAATTTAAATTGTTTGACTTAACGCTTTAAGGGTTGATATATGTATATGTGTCATTCCATGGCCCATCAAACGCGAAACGTTAACCCAGTGTTGAAGTAATATTGGTCAACTGTCTGCAATGCTGAAGCAGCTATAAATCAACATTGGGTGATATTTCGATGATATACCACACACTTCCGCCTCGACGAATCCCCAGAGACTTCGGCTAAAACTTATAAATGTTCTTCACGACACAGAGAATATGCATGGATATTTTTGTGGTTTGAAAACAAGTGTTTTCTAATCTGCTTCCGTTTTTGTGGTTTTACTTTTTCAAGCCTGGCCAATTTAATCTAAACCACAAACCAAGCATATCAATCCAGTTAAATCAAGCACAACGCAAAACCCGAACCAACCAAAAACAATACAATCCAACACGACATATAACAGCAGAATCATAACCTAACCCGAACCAACCAGCACCAACTAGCACAATCTGGCGCAAACTAGCCTAGCCTAGCTGAACCGAACCGAACCGAACCGAACCGAACCGAACCGAACCGACCCGAACCGAACCGAACCGAATCGAATGGAATGGAATGGAATCGAATCTGACCTGACCTGACCTGACCTGACCTGACCTGACCTGACCTGACCTGACCTGACCTGACCTGACCTGACCTGACCTGACCTGACCTGACCTGACCTGACCTGACCTGACCTGACCTAATTTTAGCACACATAATTGAGCATCATTTTTCAAAGCCATCTGTGTATCATATCATCTCGTCTTTAACTCTAGCGTTGATCGAGGTATTTCTACTTGATTACATTTAATTGAACCCTTTCAGTGCGTGGACCGACTTTTAACGATTCTGACTTATAAAGCCGATCCCGCGTGTGCTGGTAAGTTCCGTAACCACAGGTCCCCTGCCCTCATCTCCCTCATTGCTCCCAGGGGGCACTGTAATCTGGAAAACACGCGCTACATCCGGGTTATCAGCACGCGCTGGGCATGCGCATCGACTCCTTAACGACACGCGTCCCCACTTAGCAACGGTGGTGAACAGTCACCGTGGCAGCCGCTGTAGGGGGGGGGGGGGAGTTAGAGCTTTAATCTTTGCTTGTTAACCTTTTAAGTACCAATTACTTCTATTTATTTAACCATGTATAGTATTATGATATCTCAACCCTTTGCATACCAGTGACTCATGTATACATCTCATGACATAATAATTCGATATAATTAGAAATACTATAAATATAATTATTTGAAAAGATTATTTGTAATTTATTTCACTATGGAAACTTTCTACACTTATATTTCCGTAGAAAATAAATATATAAATCTAGCCTTTGCAGCAGTTTAATACCTTTTATACGCTAGACAAACATTTATTTGAACAATCACACATAAATAAAAAAAATGCTCATATAGTTATATAAAAATCTCTCGCGAGAAAATAAAATTTTCACAGGTTTGTGGAACCTATGAAATATAAGCCATTGAGCCAATGATGTACCAGCACCGATCCAACCTTAGAATGGACCAACATCGGGTAAGATCGTCTTGTGTTTGCTGGGATCTGTGTTTAACCCTTACAGTGCGGGGATCAACTTTAGGCGTCAGAATCTGACGTCTGTAGACGTCAGATTCTGACGTCTAAAGTCTATCCCCGCACTGTATAAGAGAATATTTTCTTAATGGTCGTAGACCCATAACATAGGTATTAAAATGAGTCAGAAAGAGCCAAGTAAGACATTTCTGCTGATTTCGAATTGAAAAAACCCTTTAGTCTCCATGGTTTACACACAAAAAAATAAGCGTTTTAAGGGTTAAGATGATACAACGTGTGTCAGCACCTCCTGCTTAAGGTAGATTAAAATTCTCCAGGAAAACACAGTTCTTAAGAGGTGTAATCTGACATCAAGGCCGCGGTGTGTACTGAGTGTACACAATATGTACACAATATGTACACAATATATACACAGTGCCCATATCACAGTGAATACCTGCACATTCTACGCATTTTTTTTTACAATTTTACAATTTTCCTCTATAACGAAAATATACTTAGTATTGATTCTAAACGTCTATCTGTTTCTGTTCACATTTATTTTCATTTATATCTGAATATTGAGTTAAGTATTCGGAGTAAGGACACTGAATAATTCAGAAATTGTACGCTATCAAAGACTAGGTTGACCAAAATCACCATGATCGGCCCAACATTGACCCAACACTGGTTCAAACAAAACTGTTTTTATCAAAAACTGCATAATACTTTCGATATATGTACGTATCTGCCCTACTAAAAGATGAGCCTTTGACTTAGGTTCCCGGTCTCGGTGGTTTGAAAGAAACAAAGATGTTTCTTCCCCATCCACGTGTGAAACTCATTATTGTGGGGAGCCTCCGTGACCGAGAGGTAGCGTGCTCGGCCTCAGACCGCCAGGGCTCGAATTTCGAATCCTGTGTCTGGAGGACAGTGTCATCTCAATCATCTCACCATCCTCAGGAGGTTCTCCTGGCCCAGTTTAGCCTATATGTGCACAAAGGTGGCCTAAAGCCCGATTCATTTCATTTCTTACCCTCCGCCTCTCCGTCAGACCAATTATGATGTCCCCTTTTCACTTAGGTGACAGACTGTTCTCGCACACAACACGTTCGTCTGATATTGTTTGATGGTGGGCCGGCGTCGCCAGCAATGGACCCATGTACACACCAGTGTAAAGCTCTGAAAAATAAAAATAAAAACAGCAACTTACTACTGTTTGTCATTGCCATACCGTATCCATATAAATTTGAAAAACCTCGCGCTTGTTTAGATAATAACAAATTTGTATAACATGTCATGGCGATTTTTATGTGATTTTACAGAACTAGTCCTGTTGCATATATGTTTCTACTATTCATTTTAATGACGCATAAATCTACAATAAACTTCCCATCGTCATGCCAGAGTGAGGTTCGAACCCGCGATCTCCTTCTTTCCAAGCAGGCAGTTTAACCACTGCATCAGGCCCCCGCCCCTCTATTAAAGGTAGTAATCTGTGAATTGCCCAGCTTACATGATATATTTACCCTAAGTTAATTTAATGCTGGGTCAGCATTGAATCAAGATTGGTTAAATATCCCGTGTTAGCAGTAATCTGTCAAAGGGTTAGCGGGTGCCGAGGAGGGGGGTGAGCGGGGACCGGCGGTTTTTGATCTGAGTTTGTTTAGCCTGTTATTGCCTCATTGTTCTACACTAATCGTCCGTCACCGACGATAACACCAGGTAACCCCGCAGGTCTCGAACCCCCCACCCCCAGGCTCTGTACACATCCCACTGAATACCAGCAGATCAAATAATGTTGGATCAACGCTGAGTTAAACGCTTACACCTCTCCTTCTGTGGGGCATGTCCCTTGCACTATCATTTATCTGGCTGAAGCCTTAATATATAATGGTAAATTTTGTCTTATTCTTCTATCACATACTTTTAAACAAAATCGTTTATAATAGATAACCCCTTCACAGTTATCACTTTATTTTTACCGAGCAATCAGGATAATTTTGACCAATGTTGCTATAGCAGTAAGTAAATCATGTCTTACTTTAATCAGTCTCACTCTTATATTACAAAGATCACTCAGAGTTTGAGTTGCGAGAAATAAAAAGAAATAAAAGTTATTGAAAACACTATAATAAAGTAAAGAGATGATTTTGCTTTATAAAATATGCTAAAATCTAAAATGAAAGCTGTAAATTGTGGTTAATTATATCCTCTTAGATATGAAAGGGTGTATCTGCCACTTCACGATGTGGCAGATACACCCTTTCATATCCAAGGTGACGATATAATGAAGGTCATTCTACATGAACAGGTTGAATAAAAATGTTAAAATGCTACAAGATAAGGACACTGTTTTTCTGATGTATGATAAACTTTGTCGGTCGTGATTTTTCAGTTGTCGCTCCTCGACTGTGGAATGAACTGCCGACCACAATGAGGGAGCCCTTGAGCTTGGATAATTTTAAGAGAAAGCTTAAAACTTACCTTATACGTAAGGCATTCAGCCGTTTCTTGTGATGCAGTAAGCAACCGATATTAAAGCGCCTATGAATCTATATGAGAATCGGCGTTATATCAATTTTAACATTTAAATTCCCACTGAAGTTGACTAAAATAACTCACATTTTTTTAATTTGAGATTTGGAACACAAGAATTGGAAAAAAGAAAACCCAAGCTCATAGGCGGAGCAAAAATGATCAAATGTTGCATAGCATCTAAATGAGAGTCGATCTCTGCTCGTGACAGTTTTTATCACTAACGTCAGATTATTTCTTGGTGGCGTCTATATTGCTTCTTTCATTCTGATATATCCTGGAATCCCCGCTAGTCTTTTCCTCTCCTTAATTAAGACAGGCTGAGGGTAAAGAGGGGTGAGGGATAAAGAGGTACGGGGTATACCGCTAATTGGCGCCCCACACCCTTATAGATAACACGCCCTCTGTTGTCAGATTCCGAAAATAACGACTTTTTCACCCTAGAGGCATTTAATGCACACCCCACAAATTATACCAGATATTGACCAAATGCTGAGTTAATGCTGGGACAGTGTCGAAGACGATCGCCCAGCATTAAAACACATTGTGGTTACTGAGATAACAAGATTCATCAAAATATTGTACAGCACAATGGAAAATTCACCATTCGCGCACGTGAGTAGAAGGTGCCTCCTGTATACTTTATATTTTATCATTTCACATATAGAAAGTCTACTTTCCCACGGAGGCTAAAATAATATATTAACAAATAATTAAATCAGATTTTGCAGTCATTCATAAATAATCGTATGGTAGATACATGGATTTTGTCAATATCACACAGCTGAGCGCATTATTATGATTATGTGCGCCTTAGTGTGTGACGTCATGAGTTGTGCGATCCTACCTGTCCAGAAAAAGTGCATGTTTTTATTTTTATTTCAGATAATAATTAACAGCAAGTGCACTGAGACATGTGGATAATTTAGAGCATGCAGCTCTCAATATCGTGGCCTATACCGCGGTTATATTGACATCACTCCACTGGACCTTCAATATAAACCATAATCTTCAAACATGCTGAATGAATTAAATACCCTTTTTATAGAAATATAACGTACAGTTACTAGAGTCCAATTGAGTTAAGTAATTGGACAGTGCAAGGGTTGGGGAGGTGCTAGGGTGGGAGGGGGGAGGGTGTAATTTTGATCAGACCATGACATTGTAGCTGTAACAACACTACTGTTTCTTTTTTGAAATATGAAGACATGATAGTTTGAAACAGCGGACGTGGCTGATAAGTGATAACGATCAACGGACGGACAGACGTACGGACAAACGGAAGGCAGATATCCCCATTACATACCATTAATAATCAAGAGTAGTTGTGACATAATAGCTGACCATGCCAATGCCTTAAGAAACAATGCGGTCTGTTGTTAATTAAATTTTATAAATCATAACATGCAAACTGTATACTCAACGCGTTTAAACAATAGGTCATTGTAAGTGCAGTCAACATATCTTAACAAACAAGCTTTCATGTTAATTTGAATTCAATATGACAATTCTGATTTCCACTTCAATCAGCGGTTACAACATAACATCTCTTTTATTTGAGAAATAATTCATTCTGTGATATTTTCGTAGATGTATTTCAACCCTTCGGGCCCTGATCACGACTATAGTGGGGTTCAACCCGTTTTATTAGCAGATCAAATCACAGTTCTAGGGAACTGAATGTTGTTGAAACATCAAGATTTGCAAATATTTGGTTTCAAATTAAACAAATGTGAGTAATTTTCACCTAAAGTTCTGAGTCGCGGTAGTGAGGCACAACTTCAAGTAGATGAAAATTTAAATAATTAATTTAACGCTTTAATGGTTAAATTTAAGTGAATGTAAAATGCTAAGGAGTAATGCAGTACCTGAAAGTTTAACCGTTTAACCCTTTAAACGCCGGTGCAAAATATATTGGGTTTTTCACTCAATTATTACCACATTCAGTACCGCCTTTTAAGCATGTTAAACCATACTGTGACATCAATCACCACGATTTAAAAAGAGTTGACCTCCATTTTGTCAAATCTGAATAATTTTCACTCACTTGACGTTGTGGATCGCGTCAGCGAGACACAACTTCAAGTGGGAGAAAATTCAAATTCAATAATTTGGCGGTTAAACGGTTAGGGACCAAGAGGAGGGAGTATAGTTATAGTTATCATTACTTTTAAATGATTGGTATTTCAAAAAATTATACAAGTTGAAAAATGCTTGGCTTTAATTCGACAAACTGACGTTATAGATGCTTTGTACCTAAAGGGCTTGACCCTTCCTTGTGGTATTGTTCACTTGAAGATATGTTCTAATGAAGAACAGGAGCTTCTTAATTGAATCACAAGTCACATTATCCCGTATCAGATATAGCTGTTCATTGTGATACAGATAATGTCACCATGATTTCACGCCCTAACATAATCTAAGCGGACATAATATCAGAGGTCAGATTCTATTTTCCTTGGTCTGAGCACCTTGCTCTGAGCGGTCAATGTGAGTGGTTGAGCTCAGGGGTCAAAAGAACCCGTTCCTCATTGCTGCAGCCACGGGGGTGCTTATGGTGTTTCAGCCCCCCCCCCCAAACTTGAAACTTTTAAGGGGGTATTTACCCGAGCCCCCAGAAGGACGATACGCCAATAATGACTCAGACCTGCGTTTCTAGAATCAAATACTCAATTAACCTTTTGTCACAAATCACAAATTTATTATTTTTAGTATCATCTTGTGAAAGCGAAACGTGGCCGATTTGACACAACTTCACTTGCGGTGAATAAATGCCAAATCAACTTTGTACTTTACACTCCTATACACTTTGTACTTTACCCTCCTATACACCTGTATTTCTCCTCATTTTATTCACCTTGAGATTTGAATTGCTGCTGCAATTCAAATCTCAAGTTGAATAAAAATAAACTGATTTCATAACGTGTTCAATTATAATAAATAAGACCTCAAAATGTTTCCATGTTGGTGTTTATAATATGCTACTTAGTCCATAAACTCGACAATGGGGCTTAACCCTTTCAATCCTGAATTTAGCATTGTCATCTTCATCCACTACAAGCCGCGAATTGCTGTCGCAATTTTCGACTTGTAGTGGATGAAGATGATTTGATGTGGTTTAAAAATTATAAAAAATTACCATGTATTGGTAAACCAGTTTCATGGAAATTTTTGTTATAAAACTCTTGGTTGTAAAGAAATTAAGTCAAGTCATTTTACATGTTCATACATGTAAAATGATGCTTTAAAGCATCGTGGGGGCTTAAAGGGTCAACTAGTGAACAAAATATATTTCTAAAACGTTAACCCTTGCAACACTGAAATATGTTTGTATGAACCATGGAGACCAAAGGGTTTTTTCATTTTGAAATCATCCTCAATGTCTTAGTTAACTCTTTCCGCATCATTTGAATACCTATGTTATATTTTAATACCTATGTCATGGGTCCATGGCCATTAGAAATATTTTACCCTTTCAGTGCGGGGATCGCTTTAGACGTCAGATTCAGACGTCTAAATCGATCCTCGCATTGAAAGGGTTAGTGTGCTGTTTTGCATTGAACGTGAATAAATTAATGCGTATAAGATATGCCATTCAATGTTTTCATGCTGTATATAATTTAAGGAAATATTTACCCTTCTGATTCTTTAAACAGTTTCAAGATCTGCTATAAATAATTTTGTTCAGACCATTGACTTAGCTTCGATATTTTCTGATCTCCTTTCAGATTGACCTTTCGGATATAATTACGTGGCTCTTTTTCTACATCAATCTCTTGAAATAATACCTTCCTCATTTGATCTGTTGATCTAATTAATTACTCGTAAACTTAAGGTAGAATATTCAAATATATTTTCAATCAAACAGTCATGCTATCAGTCGACAGTTTTTTTTATTGTAGCGATAAAGCAAATATCGAGTGTTAGAATGAGTGTTTTAAAATAAGAACTACAGAAATGAGAAGGAAGCTTCGAATTCAAATTTAAAATTTAGTTTTTTTATCGAAACGTCCTGTAAAACCTGCCTGTTAATGATATACTTCCGTGGAGATTACATAAATGTGTTCAGGGAGAGTTAGAAAACTGTTAGAGGTGACGTGTTTATAACTTCCGGCCACGAGCCAGCCACTAACCCTCTCATCCCCTGGGGATCTAATATCCTAAAATTAACCCTTTCAATTTGAAGTCATCGTAAACGTCATAATAAACTCTTTCCGCTTTTTTTAGTACATATGTTATGGGTCTACGGCTGTAATACTTTTTTTTTTAATTATTTTAGTGCGTCGTCTAAAGTAGGTTCCCGCACTGAAAGCGTTAACCCTTTGACTTCCAGGCCGGGGTGCATGCCAGGATCCAGATATACTGGTGTAGGAGTTCTATTTTTCGTCATTTGAAGCTGGAATTGCTAACGCAATTTCCAGCTTCAAATGACGAAAAATACATAAATGTAGTATATATTTGACGAAAATTTGTGTCATTTTATGGTTACGTTCATTGACGAATGACGACGGAAATTTCCGTCATGTATGGTAGTGAAAAGGGTAATGCACCCAAGCAGACGTGGATGCCTTTTGGTAACTCTTTTCACAATTGTGCTAGCAATTTTACAAAAAGATTAAAGGAAAGCAGAAACAACAACGTCGAATAGGCCCTCTGCAAAGGACAAAAAATATTCAAATGAATATATTCACAACATAAATTAATATCCCAACTTCAAACTGCTAGGCTATACCTTGAGTAAAGACATTTTTTTTCAGAATAAATTGTAGTTTTTGTGAACAGGTCTGGTTTTAAAGAATCGCTTGTCAAATATAATTTGTACATATGCAAATAACGTCGTAGATAGACCTCGGTCTGGAAAGTCAGCTAAAGCCTGAGAATACAAGATTCATCTGTTTACTTACTATACTTACCGTGCTGGAGAGACCAAATATTGGCTTAATGTTGGCCCAGTGTTGCAGACGCTGGAACAGCATTAAGCCAGCATTGGGGGAACGTCTCTTGTTTCACATGGACATACATATTGCACAAAAATCTGCACCAACAGGGATTAGAAATAGTCAGCAAAAAAAGCCATAAATGTATGAGCTCTAGAAAATTAAAGAAATCTTCATAATTTGATAGCTATATTTCATTGACCTTATCACCAGCGCGTTTGATGAAGCGATTTTGCTATAGAAGTTTGGTTATCGGCTGATTAAAAACCGCAATTTGAGAATATGCTGTCTTTTTATGTATAGCAATAATGTTGGGGACGAGTTTGATTATCTGTTTAAATGTTCACATTTCAATCGATTTATATCAAACTATTCTTTGTTTAGATCATACTCATTCATTAAATTAAAAAAATATGTGCACAAAAGACACAAGTACATGTATAGTAAGCAACTGTTGTATATTTATTTGAAAATAATACACTGCTTCCCATGAACACAGCTCTTAATTGATTCGATAAATGGAATTGTTATATTACAAATGTTTTATTATAAATAGAAGTGAGTAGTTTCATAAAAAGTAGCAAAAAGAGCGTAGAAACCTATTGAATATATAACAATATAATAGATTGGTACATAGAGATCCATAAAGAAATACTTGTCGATAATTGTATTCATATTAGAAATCGGCCTAAAAAAGGTGGATATGACTGATAAAGACACCAGTACTTAAGGGGTTTCCAGATTACACAGCTGTCCACGTGGATGACCCGCGGGGACTAAAGGGTGCACAGGGTGTAACAAATTGGCGGGTGTTTTTAAGTACCCCACCCTCACTTCTAATCTGCCCCCAGATGCACGCAGACATCCCCCACCCCGCGGACAGATGGGGTGTGGACTGAGTGGGAGGGGCTAACACTGCCTGGGTGATTGACGTGTGACGTCACCCCGCGATGGCCAATGGTCACCTAGGAGTTATCAGTAAACCCGGGGTCCATGTGAATGTGAGACGCGCGCACAATGCTGTTTCAATGCTGGCCCACCGTCTACGACGGTGGGCCAGCAATGACACGGCATTGGCGGCACGTCTCGTGTGTTCCGGGGTGGTGCTAAACTCAGGAAGGGTCTGATAAGAGTCATAAAGCCGTCAGGGTGCTTATATCACTGACACGGTGCCCCATGCCGGCTGAGTGTGGTGGAGAGACAGGCTAGGGATTCAAGTGGTCATATCACAAGCACTTATACCAGGATAGACGCGATCCAGAATCCATTGTCCCCCATCCTAACACCGGCTACTCATCATCTACATAAGGCTACAATCATCATAGACAGGATCCGGAGACGATCCTTATAATAAAGACTACTTATAAAGATTGATTATAATAAAGACTGATAATCACAAGGATTCTGCTAAAGTGAAGTCACCTGGATAACACTTTGAAAAGGTAAGTTCACCCTATGTATTTTAGAAACTGTCTGTCAATTCCTTTTTTTTCTAAGTTTCAATATGGATATTATAATATATATCAAAGTTTTTTTTAGTTTTCAAAAAAGAACCTTCAGAAATTTAATTTTCAAAACGAGAGGTTATGTGTGTAAATTCATAGTTCGTTGTTTAGAAATGCAATTTCAATTCGTAGAAAGTTTTTTTCTGGTGAAAGTTTCATCAGAAAGAACTTTGGGGAATTTAACATTTTCAATATTTAATTGCAAATATACTACAAAAAAAATACTGTTTTTTTCTAAATTCAATTCAGTATACTGGTGCGACAAGGTAGATCAATGGAATATAAAATAAATATTATTTTTTTTAAAAGATGGAGTGAGAGTTTTTTTTTAATTCTGATCAAATATTAATCCTTTTCGTAAAACCAGAGTAAAAACTGCTGATAAATTTTATTTTATTAAAAAAATTATGCAAGAATGAAGTTGTTTGAATTCAATAAAATTACCACGTATATCACAGAAAACACCCTACTTTGACCCAAGGTTGGTTTAATGCTGGCCCATTGTCTGCGACGCTGGCCCAACATTAAACCAACATTGGTTAGACGTATCGTGTTTGCTCGGATATATTTCTAATCTTTTGCTGAAGAACTCTGGTTTTACGGAAAAAAGTAATATTTGATTTTTGATGAGAATTCAGAAAACACTTACGTTATCTTTCAAATAATTTAGTAATAATTTTACATTTCATTGATATCTTGATATCTTTTTTGCAAAATACGCATAGTTTTATAACAATTTCAGTGAGAATAATAGACATTTAGAGATTCCAATCTCCTAAGAAATCTAGACAGGGTTTAAACTTTAAAAAAAATTAAAACTATTTAAACTAAATTTATGCTTATTGTTATTGTATCAAATTATCAAAAATGATGGCCGAATGTCTTTAATGACAATAATGAAAGTCAAAGTATTTCAACACTGGTGAATACTATTGAGGAAGATGAAGTTCATTTATTAGCGACTGCCCTCTACGAATCACTCAGAAATGAATACTTGCCTCGTCGGCACCAAAATCCCGATGCATACTTTATCAACCTCTTTAAAACCTCAGATACAGTGAAATTAGAAAACCTTGCCATCTTTATCAGACGCGCTATGGCACTGAGAAAAGAAAAACTATATCAAAACAAATAACAGTTTTTCTTCTTTCGTGGTGATCCATACACATAGACGTCAGCCACACCATGCATTAATATGTGTGTACATATATTTATCATGTATGCTATGTATTTTTCTTAATATATTATTGTTTTCTGTGTATACCAAAACGATGTACTGCATTGTATGGAATAAATTGATTGATTGATTGATTAAATGTGTATAGAATTAAACAATTTTCGCTTTAATTTTCGCCTCAATCAACGAATCCAGTCGTTCAAATCTTCATCAGACATGAATATAATAGGCTTTCACATCAATTGCTTTACTTATCTAATTACTTGTGGTTTAGATTCAACCACTTCCGAGTGTAATATATCCCTAGAGGTTTTACGACAATGTCTGACGACGATTTACGTTATCTTGAAACCACGATCAAATATATTTATTTAACAGCGTGCAATGGGGAGATGTCCCAGAAAATGTGAGACAATAAACCAACGTTGGCTTATTGCTTGCCACTGTCTACGACGCTGGCACAGCATTAAACCAACATCGGTAAAATTTTTAAACGAAAGAAATCGCTTAAATATTTCGCTTCAATTGTCTCGCAGTGTCACCCAGTAAAATTAAAATAGTTCAGATGTCTGGAAATTTTTTATTCCCATATACAATGTGTTTCACTTTTGTAATCCAAATGCTCAACTCATACTGATTAAGTTAGGGAATAAGGTTCGGTTTTGTGATTATGTCATTTTATTTGATAAATTATCTTAATTTGTATATTTCTAATTTATTTGGTTTCGCCATTGCTTGACAAAACTTATCAAACTTATTATTAAAGTTTTTTTAAGTAATTATTTTTAAAAGGAGAAAAGCTTATTTTAATAACTCACTCACTCACTCACTCACTCACTCACTCACTCACTCACTCACTCACTCACTCACTCACTCACTCACTCACTCACTCACTCACTCACTCACTCACTCACTCACTCACTCACTCACTCACTCACTCACTCACTCACTCACTCACTCACTCACTCACTCACTCACTCACTCACTCACTCACTCACTCACTCACTCACTCACTCACTCACTCACTCACTCACTCACTCACTCACTCACTCACTCACTCACTCACTCACTCACTCACTCACTCACTCACTCACTCACTCACTCACTCACTCACTCACTCACTCACTCACTCACTCACTCACTCACTCACTCACTCACTCACTCACTCACTCACTCACTCACTCACTCACTCACTCACTCACTCGCTCGCTCGCTCGCTCGCTCGCTCGCTCGCTCGCTCGCTCGCTCGCTCGCTCACTCACTCACTCACTCACTCACTCACTCACTCACTCACTCACTCACTCACTCACTCACTCACTCACTCACTCACTCACTCACTCACTCACTCACTCACTCACTCACTCACTCACTCACTCACTCACTCACTCACTCACTCACTCACTCACTCACTCACTCACTCACTCACTCACTCACTCACTCTCTCGCTCGCTCGCTCGCTCGCTCGCTCGCTCGCTCGCTCGCTCGCTCACTCACTCACTCACTCACTCACTCACTCACTCACTCACTCACTCACTCACGTGTGGGTGTTTAGGTACCCCCCCCCCCCAAACCTGTCAGGTGAATGACGGACGCAATGTCACGATCCATGATAGCGATGAGATGTTGAGATGTTGTCCCAATACTGGTTCAATGTTGGGCCAGCGTCATTGACGCTGGCCCAACATTAAACCAGTATTGGATCTGCATGTGGTGATAGTGATCCCGGTGCACGGTAGTGACAGTACAGATCCAGGAAGGGGGGGGGGGCACCGCACGGTCCCCAGTACTGAAAATTTTCTTAGTAAGTTCTTCGTAGTAATATCCTGGTATCATCACTTATTATGCTAAAGTACTGATGTATTTTTAATTCACTATGCTAGCCTTGACAAACTTAATTCACTATGCTTGCTTTGACACACACTGTTTTTCTGTACAAATCATGGAGACCAAAGGGTTATTTTTATTTTCAAGTCGTCATAAATTACTTAGTTAGCTCTTTCTGCTTAACTTAAATACCTTTGTGATGAGTCGACTAATGTAAGTTTTAAATATATTCAGAAACATATAATATCCAAGTATATATTCATATACTTTTTAGAAAATCTATTATAGCTAGCCGCAAGATCACTTCGATATTTTTGTATGCATAGAATAAAAATATCATAATTAGGCCTAATAGGATTAAGTGTTATTGTGCAATAATTATTTACATATGATACAATATTGAAAAAAAAACATTTCAACATAGTGTTAAAAGTGAATTATTATTCCGGTATTTTATTCCCCCATTTTAATATTCCCGGAATTTTGTGTACACGCACGACTTTGTCCCCTGCATTTGTGGGACATAGAGTTTTTTTTGTGGAGGTTTATCAGTCCCTGAAGCCTAGAGGGTGGCCCTCGGTGTGGGTGGCCCCCTTTGTTATCATATCATTCACTATGCCACCATGATATACAACTCACAACTAATATCACTGATTATAGACCAACACGGCGACATGGTGGCTCAAACGCTAAGCGGAAGGCACGAAATCTTCCGGTAATTCTTATTCTGTTAAATTATCGGGTTTTGTCATCTAAAGCTGGTAATCATCCCATGCTGACATATGATATAATGTAAACAGATTCATTCTGCTGGTTCCAGCATGCAGTGATTCTCAATCTGTGCAGTGAATTTCTCGATGAGACGTACAACGGTATCAGTTTGGGTTCAGTCAACAAATTTAGATTGTACTTGATCGTGCGAGTTTGCTTTTTTTTCATGCGATTTGAAAATACAGCACTCGTCCAATGAATAAGGTGTTCGCCAGAAGGCTCACACCTTATTCATTGGACGAGTGCTGTATCTTTCCCATATCGCACTATATATGAACACCATGTGAACACCGTGACTGACATATATATAAAAAAAAATACAAATTGCCATATTGTGAACTACCAAAATCGTGAGAAATGCTGTACAACTAGCGTCTACTTATTGTTTTAGTGAATTAAATTGAATTAAATTAAAATATTATTGATATGTAAAAGTCACTATAGTGTCAAATTGTGGTAGATTTAAAAATAGACGATATAACATAATATAAAGGGATATTGTGCAGGAAATTTATATAGTTTAACAAATAGGCATTATATAGGGAATTTAACTAATAGTTATAGATGATATCTACAAATTAGAGTTATATTTTAGGTACAATGACAGATGTTGAAAACATATTTGCACAAAATCATAATTTTATAAATAGTTGTAACATGGTAGTGCCGTTTTTATCACACAGGTCCACTGAATAAAATAGTCGCCTAAATGCTCACACTTATTAATTTTCCGAGTGGTGCATTTCCTAAAGCGCACAAGGAGCACCTTTTGCATACAGCTTATAGAGGAAACTTTACTATCTGTCCTATTTTTCCACACATCCTGTCTGACTATTATTTTAATGTAAACATATTCCCACGGCCGCCATCTTAGTTTCCGTCAGTGTTTACTAAGCCCAGAAGAGGGCGGGTCAACAATCTCTCCCCTGTCATTTTATTGTCTCGTCGAACAAACAAACAAACAATCAGAGCTATCATTAAATCGACTAACTTTATAGATAAACAGTCCATAATTTACTTGACGCGCGGACGGCGATGTCAATAATGTCAAACATTGTAAATCTGGGGTTCAAGGGGCCGCCATCTTAACCGGAAAACAAATAAACTGCGCGCGCACCGTGTGCAGACGACGGAAACATGTGATCGGGTGATTTATAGAGTATCTCTTGATATGGAAGGGTTCCATATTTTAATTCTTAAAACAAAGGTTTCTCCCTTATCAAATTTTTACTTAAATGTGCATAAAATTTCATTGTCAACTATTTCGAGCAAAACAAAAAAAATGGTTTCTGAAGTACAAGCGTGGGACGAAAGCTGTGAAAAAGTCATTTCATAATTATTGAAGGTGCACAAGTAGTAGGAGCTACCGAAAATTACGATCTCGAAATATGTACCTGCATGCGCATAGTTGTGAGTTTTCTTGAGGGAATAAATCAGTATTATTAAAACCCTAAATCGCTAAATAAAACAATTTAGATTTTCATCGCTTTCAAGCTACCGCGACCCACAACTTGAAGAGGGTGAACATTGTTCATACTTGTTTAATTTGAGATCTAACATTGGCAAATCTTGATGTCTAAATACACATTTCATCCCCAGTAACAGTGATCTGAACGGCTTATAAAACAAATTAAAAACCATTATTGTCGTGACTAGCTGATACCGTCTTTATACGTCAGAATCCGACGTCAGTGGACGTCAGATTCTGACGTATAAAGGCGATCCCCGCACTGAAAGAATTAAAAATATTTCTAATGGCCGTAAACACTGGTAAACCCATAACTTAGGTATTCAAATGAAGCGGAAAGAGCTAACTAAAAAAATTATGGTGATTTTATATTGAAAAGAACACCTTTAGTCTCCATGCTTTATTCAAAAATAATTCAGTGTGGTAAGGGTTGAAACTGGTTATCGTTATTATTTTTCAAATGGGAATAGCGGTCAAAAACGTGTACATTTGATAATATTTTTATTTAAAAATATGAAAAAATATATTTTTCATTTACAGCCTAGAAATTGTTTTAGTAAGTTAATAAAAAAGTAAGTAAGTAGTGACTGGTGTGAAGATTATTTGAAAGTGTATGATATAAGGACATCTATCGTGCATTGTTGTTACCGTAAGGTGTGTCAAGGGGGGAGGGGGGTGGTAAAGGTGGTGGTGGCATCAATAGTCATCATTAAAACAAACATGACTATGTAGCCCCTCATTAACTCTTAAAGTGCTGATGTATTTTTCTATAAACAATGGAGACCAAAAGGTTTTTCCATTTAGAAATCCTCACAAATGTCTTAGCTAGCTCTTTCTCCTTCATTTGAATATCTATGTTATGGGTCTACGGTCATGGTAAACATTTTTATTCTTACTGCGCGGGGATCGACTTTAGTCTAAAGTCGATCGCCGCGCTGTGAGGATTAACTCAATCCAGCAAATTATTATTTTCTTTTTTCTCTGTTCTGCCTAAAAATTTAAATTTACATTATGTTTTAAAAAACGTATATACATATATATGTACTTATTTGATTAAAAGGAGTCTTTATATACATTAAAAACAAAAAATTTAAATTAAACATATTTATTTTTTGTTTCGTTCATTATAGTTTTCATTTTTATATACGTTCACAAATTGAAATATACTGTCTTCAGAAAATAGATACATATATAGATAATTGTTGACGACGGTAAGTCTATGCAGACTTATGCGTCATTAAAATGAACATATGTACAAGACTATATACAACAGGATTAGTTCGGTACAATATGCATGCTAAGTTAACTTAAACATGTTAAAATCAAACGACATTATATACTAAAACAAGCACAGGTTAAATAAAATATGCATCAGATAAAATATAAGTAGGCCCTACACCTTTCGCGATGTCATATAATCAATAATCCCAGCAAAATATTATATTGAAATAGTATTTTCCACATGCTAAACGCCAGAATTGATGGTAAAATTGTAGCCGATTTTCCATTTTGAAATATTTGTGAAAGTGGCGTTATAACATTATCGAGTGACAGTAAACCCGATTCGCACAGTAAGCAGCTATTTAGATAACTTAGCCCTTCATTCAGATTAGTTAAAATACGTTTTCCTGCCTTAGGTTTACATTAACAATCACACGTGCTAATGGCTCCAACGGTAAAGTCTATGCCTTCTGAACAATGGAGTGATTATTATCTCAATTGATTTTAAGCCGATTGAGTTTAACGACATGCAGTTAAAGTCAATCAGGTGCTAAGCCGTCAAAGTATTTATTGCCAGGCTATTTTTGCAATTAATTAAGGTCTGTCGAGCAGTGGGATTGTAATCAAGTATAGGACTTTAGTTGTCGAATAAACGGAAATTTCATAGGTAAATTTAAAACATTCTTCGCAATGATTTTTTAAGCGTGCTACTTTTTTAAGTAGTCTCTCCTATATATAACACATACTCTCTAACTTCACAGTCAACCTATAACCAATCGTGGCTATTGTTTTTAATTTGTTATATTTGCCGATCAAATCACAGCTATTTGGAATGCAATGTGTGATTAAAAATTTAAAATTTAAAATGTTTTGTCTCCAATTAAACAAATATCAGTAATTTTCACCCACTTAAAGCTAGCTATAAACAACTTCAAGTCGGTGAAAATTAAAATAAATCAGCGCAAAATGATAGGGGTTGATAATAACAACACATGGCCTTATATAAATGTCTATTTCTGTGAGCCTATTATGACTTGTGTTTGTAGAAGAGTGTAGAGTTACAGGAACGCAGAATTCAATCTGTTTATCAGCCCCATAACATTTAACAAATATAAAAATTTAAAATAATCTTATCCACCACATTTTTTGTAAAATCATGTCATTATCAGAAAATCACTATTTTACAATTCAATGGGGTTTTTCAAGGTAAAAACGCTAATGTACTTCTGAGTTTAAAATCATGACAAATAAATATCTTTTTTTATGAAAATAATATTCTCCAAAATTGTGTTATTTGGATAATTGGATATCCATGAAAAAAATGTGATTAACTTCAGTGTAATAAATTTGTTTTGTTTTTAACCCTTAAACTTATAAGAGACTGCAAACAGTCAAAAAACAGCAAACCTGAGCCGCGCGATCAGGATTGTGATCCGGACCCTACCCAAAATTTAATGGGTTGTTCTTGGGCCCGAGACACAGCTGGAAAAGTTTCATGCAAATCCTTTCATTATTTTGTGAATCATCTTGCTGACGGACGGCAGACAAACAAAGAAAACAACGCGACCCAAAACATTTTTGCCATGTGATCATCTATATCCTTCACTAGCAGTTAAAGGGTTACATGTTGCTAGAAAGGTACAGGGGTTAAAGCGTCACCCTTACAGCGTGGGGATCGACTTAAGCCGTCAGTATCTGACGTCTGTATTCACCCCCCCCCCCCCCCCAGTGAGAATTAACATATTTCTGACGGCCGTAGACCCATAGCATAGCTATTCAATGATTTTGAATTGAAAAAAAACCTTTGGTCGCCATGGTTAATACAAAAAATATTTCAGCGCTTTAAGGGTTAAACGCCTTCAACCCCGCTGGCCGCACGCGCACATAGGTAGAATTCCGCGCACCTCGCATTCCGGCACGCCTAATTAAGCACGAAGATTAACGCAAAGTATCATCTGCTCTCAATTACGGAGTTGTTCTAGTTAAATAGAGCGCGGGGCGTACAGGTGTCTACATCAAATAACACACCCCTGAGGCCTATATTGGTAGAAATGTAGATTTTTCTATAAATTGTTTATTAAAGAGTATAAAAATAATTAAATAAAACATTCACCATATAATTTCAGCATCAAAATGCTTATTTTCAAGAAAAAACGATCACATCAACACACCATTAAATAAAGTCTGTGCTAAAATGTGAAGTAATTATGTAGAATTCTAGCAACACGACATAGTAAAATAAAAAAATGGATATGTCTCAATGCTATATTTATTTGAAAAATAGATAGTTGAGTAATTCAAAGTTGAAATTTTAAAATTATTTTTCTTTAATATTTTCGTAAGTTTAAAGGTGGAATTTTTTACATAATATATAACTGATAAAACATACCTTTATCACCATTACCATGATTACTCTACATCAGTCCTGAAAAGGTTAATTATGACGTTGCTACAGCTAAATACGAGCGATAAACGGCAAACGATCAACACATTAGGTGCTAAAACAGATAATTTTAATTCTCAATCACGTGTTAGTTTAGTGTACGGACGGCATCACAATATTCACACAATATAATCCGCATCTAGGTCCCTGATTGGTCAACGATTACGCCTGGGCCAATCAGCGAGCCAGAGATAGATTGAATCTTAAACATTAGTAAAGCTGTTTCACACTGCTTGTCAGATGCTGTACAGCGTCATGTCGTAGAAACACAGTCGAATGTATATTTTTGCTGAAATTTGAGGAATACGAGCTGCTGAGACCCATGTAACAATTATTAAAGTGAGTCGAGATTCTTAATTTTATAAATGTTTTTGTTTCGTGTTTTTTTATCTAAAACAAATTAAGAGTTTCGATCTTTTTTTTGTCAGTGGTTAACAGGTAGTTACGGGCTGTGGTGTGAGCACGTGTGTGACGCACGCCGACAGGGGGGGCGGGGGTTATTCTTTTATTCTATCGTCCCAAAAAAATTAGGGGCGGGGGATTCAAATAGGTTCGGTCGGGTAATCGTAAAAAGTAGTATTTTTTACCTAATTTGTGATACACAGACTTAGTTTTTAACAAGAAGGTTATACAAGTAGAAAATATTATACAGATTGAAAATATGTCAAACTAGAAAGGCAATTGTTACTAATCCGAACCAAAAAAAATACAGTAAAAAATTTCTGATTCTTCTTGATCTGCAATCGCACACATTTTTATCTCTTGTAACCAGCGACACGTGCTGCAGGAGGGAGACGTGCACAAGCACCCATCAGCCACGTGTTACGATCAGCACTATCAACAGCCGCACGTGCATGACGTGTGTCTGCTCCTATAAGTCAAATCTACAACTCATAATCAGTGTTTAACATTACATAAAAGTTAAGAGGGAGGCCAGATTGCATTGAATTTAAACCTAATATATACTCCAACCCTCTACGTGCTAGCGACGAATACTAGCGCACAAAACTTTTTTAAAATTAGAAAAAACAGTTTTTTTTAAGCTGAGCAGATGACAAAATAAGTATAGTGTGATATTATGCACACATTACACTAATTATAGCGACTGTCTGCGTGGGTAGGTGATGAGTAACTCACCCCTTTGGATATGAAAGGGTGCATCTGCCACTTTACAAAGTGGCAGAAACATCCTTTCATATTCAACGGGGCGAACTGTAGCCTATGTGGATAATAACAAATTGCACCCGGTCTTATCTGTATATCGCTAACATGCGATACAAAAAAAAACACGATAGATCTAAATAAACTAGCTTAAATTGTACATATTTGCTAAATTCGCTTCCATAGCTACACATCAGTATATGTATCAGTTTAGCAATTAATGACAAGAGGAGCTCAATTATTTTACATTTTGAATCATGTCTCATATTTTGCCCTATTGTTTTTTCCTAGTATCTAGCGTTTTCCCAGCAAACATGAAACATTGACACAGGACTCTAGTCCAACATCAAGTCAACATTCGGTCAACGTTCCGTGTTGATAATCGCCACACGAGCCGTCGATAGATGTGAGATATTAGTTTACAACGCAATCCCTGATATCAGTAAATTTGAAAAGACAATCCGAGCAATCTGTAGATATGGTGGGCGATAATTATGTCTCCTACATGTACCGGTAAACAGAGGAACAAAAGAGAAGGGTTTGGCCGGTGAACATTTTATTGTTACAATCATTCAAAATGTTACATAAGAATAAACAATAGAAACAGTGTCTGACATTCAAGGTGTTATTTTAACATCAAAATTACTGTTCATATTGTGATTCCAAGAATCGCCGAAGGCGGCCACATGAACTATAAAGTGAAACATAGTAAAACCTAAGCATTATGTAATACAATAGTGGTATCATTGATGTCTTTGAAAATGGGTGGGTGGGTGATGGAAATTTAGAAGGATTGAACACGGTACTGAACTGGACACAGCCGACAGAAAAGTGAAGCGAGCGTCGTCGCACGTGTTTCCACGGTGTACGGGGTTGAGGCGGCTGATCCAATCAGATCCGTGTCCGGTCAGCTACGCGGTCCGCATGGCGGGGTGAGCAGGGCATGTCATAAAAGATTCAAATCTATTTAGATAAGGTAAGATGAAAGCTTCCAGCGTCCGGGATGCGCGGCCTACTATATGTAGGCCGTGCATTCCGGAGGCTGTAGAGGGGGGGAGCATACCGGGCCATAATTACTTAGAATTACGTTTCACCAGTAATTCTACACAATTATGTCTCCTACATGTACCGGTAAACAGAGGAACAAAAGAGAAGGGTTTGGCCGGTGAACATTTTATTGTTACAATCATTCAAAATGTTACATAAGAATAAACAATAGAAACAGTGTCTGACATTCAAGGTGTTATTTTAACATCAAAATTACTGTTCATATTGTGATTCCAAGAATCGCCGAAGGCGGCCAAGGGAGACGTATGAAATAGTCAGCGGTTGACTGGAGAATGCAGTTACCGGCCAAACCCTGGGGAGTAACAATGAGAGAGAGTTATAGAGTATTTAAAACGTGAGCCATGCGTTGTGTGACCGTGAGTTGGTGCGAGAGGGGGTGCGTTAAATAGCATAGATATGCAGATGAGTGCCAGTCACCGTGAGCCTGTATCAGCTCTGTTGGGACCCCTGCCATGAACGCTGCTGTGCAGCCCCCCTCCTGAAGGAATGACCTGCGTAAGAAAGCGGGTTCAGTCCTGCTGACTGTAATAACTTGCGCATGTGTGAAGTAAGGGTCGTGTGGGTCAGAGAGGTCAAACCTGAAGCTGTGGGGTAAGAGAATGCAGGAGTGGGGGAGGGCGCGGGTATGAGCTGACACATGTGATCAAAGGCTGCTACGGGATCTAATTGAGATCCAGGAATAGCCGTGACTGGTATGGTTATTGTACGCTCACGGCACTGAACGGTCTTGGACTTGTGAAATGTAATTAGAAGACCGTAATCTGTACGTAAAATAGAATTACGTGCTAAATGCATGGCGGGATCAAAACCTGAGTTAGAGGGGGGTACAAGATTTGATTTACGGAGAAAAGCAAAGAAAGCGATAAGGAACGCACACCACAAAACGGAATACAGAGGAACATTCAAATTCATAAGTGACTTGACCTTAAGCAGTATCGAGGGGGTGATTGGTAACTTAGTCAGTGGTGTGCAGCCCAAACGTTTCTTTGCAGACAATAAAACCAACTTAACATTAAAGCTGTCCAGAAAACTACAGTCTAACGAGTAAGCTTTATGCAATGTCCTCACTCCGTGCACATAATTTTTAACTGATTGGTAACTGTGTAATGAGTGAGATAATAATGTTATATATCTACACATGTTGTGACCCGAGCAAGGCAGCGGTTGTAAATTATAATAATTACAAAAAGCAAAATAAGTGTTCCACTGAGATTTAAAGTTCTTGCTTGTGCCGCTGGCGAAAGCGTTACCTTGTGCCTCACACACGGCTTTATCTAACAAAGCTAGCCGTGTATCTGAAAACAATAAAACATAATCATTATTTCAACTACCTAAGGTATACTCGTTACTTTAAACACAATCGATAAAAACAAAAGTGTAATAACATTCATTAATACAATGCAATAGTCAAAGTCTCAATCTAGCTAACAATTAACTGATTAAGAACAAATATAGGTGATAATTATCCATAACGTGCACTAATACATGAAAGTCTTTGTAGTTAAAATAATTGATCAAAACGGCAAATATGCGATATGCAGTGACAATGAATGCATTTCGTTCTAGCATGTTTATAGCCTCGGTATTTATAGTTCGTATATATCAAATAATTCTTTTGATATATTAGACTCTATAATTTGCATTGATGAACACATATTGTTAAATTTAGCCTGGGATTGATCATTTAAATGCCAACGGCTCAACATGTCAGGAATTGTGTTGTTTATACCAGGTATGTGTACACAGCGGATTGTAAAATTGTTTATTGCCTCTGTATACCACAAGTTCCTCAGTGCTGCCTGCAGGAAGGGAGCCCTAGCGCGACCAGAATTCACTGCCTGGCATACACCCTCGTTATCACATTTTATGACAAGTTTCTGTCTGCTGAACAAATGACCCCATAGTCTGCATGCTACGACTACAGCCAGTAGCTCCAGAGCGGATATTGATAAAGCCTTGACTCTGGTGGCTAGGGGAAATTCAGCATGGCAGTAAAATCCGTGGGAAGTGATAGCACCCATGCCTGTCAAACAGCTGTCCGTGGCTAGCACTGAGTCACAAGGGGAGAAAGTGGCATCTTGTATCAAACTAACGCCGTTGTACTGTTCTATGAATTGATCCCACCAAACTAAGTCCAATTTGAATGTATAATCCAATGTGATAGCAGCATTGTCAAGTTTTATCAGTTCTATTATCCGGCACACGAATCTCCTGCCGGGGAATACAGCTGTAGATATGTGTATTAAAAGACCCAATAAGGACTGGAGCTGTTTTTTAGTAGCTGTAGTTTTGTTTAACCACAACTTAATGACATCTTTTGCTCTGTCTAGTTTATCTTGTGGTATCCTGAGACACATTGCGACGGTATCCACTTCTATTCCTAAGAAAGTCTGTTTTGTTGCTGGCTCAATGCATTTATCGGTGGACAACTCAACGCCTAAGGTGTCGTGTAGGAGTTCAACCAGTTGTTGATATGCCTCTGGTGCTGTGTCGGCTGGCTGCGCAGCCGCGAAATCGTCGACATATCCAACCAACTCCTTGCCGTGCATACGCATGTAGATACGACAAATGGCGTCCGCGACCCTTTGACAGTTGAGGCATGCTGATCTTATTCCAAAGGGAAACGTTATATCTATAAATAAGCTGTCGCGCCATGAAAAAGCACACAAACCAACATCATTTGGACACATGTAGAGCAGTTGTCTATAAGCCCTAGCCAAGTCAACTTTAAAAATCAGACAACCTGAGCCGTAACGTCTCACCTGATCTATCAGGGCGTCCACTGAAGGGAGTCTCAATTTATGATCCTCACCCAGGTAAGAGTCCTTTGGAATGCCGTCGTTTACACTTGTGCCCTTTGGGAATGAAAGGTCTACCACTATGCGGCGTGCCCCCTTGTCTGAATTTTTCTTCTCCACGGATTGTAGTGGGGATATGATGACATCCGAGTTCAAAGGGTTAGCGCTGAATGGACCGATCAATGATCCGGCTGATAATTCTTTACGAATGTAATTGTCAACAGCTTCCGAGTACTGGATGGCTGATCTGTGATTGGTCAAAGGGACAACTGGTGAAGATAAGCTTGTGTAATTGATTGGAAAACCGAACTTTAGATGATCTATTAGGGTTTGGTCCTTGTCTCCTTTCAACAGTACACTCCACTTCTTAATATTTAGATGGGTGGGAACGGGAATTTTACATTTAACGTAGTTAGGGCTTTTGCTACTACGAACTAATGACTGCAGATTGATCACCAGTTTGTTGTTAAGTGACGGGGGAGGGGGCCAGGCTAATTTACTTCTGACTGGCAGTTTCTGATGGGGTAAGTCCATGCCAGATTTCAACATGCCCGGCCACCTGAGCAGTCAGGTTGAACTTGATAGTGTGGGCTTAACTCGTCGTGGACATTCTTTTGCCCTGTGTTTATCTTCAGAAAATCCGTAATTACTGCATTCTTTACAGACATGGCGCAGACCGCACTCCTTTCTAGGGCAACCAGTCTTGTTGAAATTCCACTGGTTGCATATTGGAGCCTCAGAGCTATTCTCACCTGCTAATGTATGGATATTCCTGCTGTTTGTGGATCTGCTTCTGGGGGGAGGTAGTTGGTCCCATGGACGTAACATCTCTTCTTTCAGCTCTTTAATCGACGTTCGCCATGTACTGCGACCATTCTGTATCAGGCTCAGGGCTTCCTGATACAGCGATCGCACACTGTCCCATTTACACTGCTCCGCCATAATCATCAGATCTGTCATGTGCGTTATGCGGGCATCCTTCTCTTCTTGCGTTACATCAGCAGAAGATATGATGCGCATTGTCCCGCACACGACTTCAGGTAGGGACAATCTGTCGAACGGTACCTCAGCCGTGCCAGCCCGGTGAATAAATTCATTCGGCCATAATATATTGCAATTAGGCTTACCTCTGGGTGAAGGAATGTAACTCTGCTGATTCCCGGTAGAGGTCGTGGCACTGGCTGTTGGTCCGTGGTTTGGTGCGAAGCCCAGCATCAGGTTGCCCTGCCGTATGTCAGTGAGACTGGGCAATGAGTGTCCAGAGTGTTGATGATGTGAGGTAGCAACTGTCGGTATTTGATGAATCCCGTCACCAGAGTGCAATTGACCATGTCTTCCGACAGCGTCTGCCGTGGACAGCATGTCCGTGACATCCTGTCTGACATTATTTGACGTCTCAGTCACGGGTGTCATGTGCTGTGTGCTGCTACCTGTAGTAACGTTAGTACCATGTAGCTGATGCTGTACGAGTTTATCTATTTGTGACTGCTGTCTCTGTAACTGTTGTAAGACTTCTGTAATGGTGTCCTGTTGTGGCTGTTGGTGCTGTCTGTGTTGATGTTGTTGTTGTTGGTGTTGTTGTTGCAAGTGCTGTTCTTGCAGCTGTAACTCCATCATCCTAATCCGCTCCTGCTGTCTCCTAATCACCTGATCCTGGTCGCAGATCTGCGATGCTGACGCTGACAGGGTGGTAGCGTTCGAGGAACTTAATCTCACACTGGCAGTGGTAGAGATCCCGACATTGAAACCATTTGCATTAGCGGTTGTGTAGATCACATTACAGGTTGACACTGTGCTTGTCGTCCTGCAAGCCGCCATGGAGGTGCAAACTGGCAAAGTAAGACTTTGTTGAGATACATCCATAGTTGGTGCAATGCAGTTCTTCCCCCAGGGATATCGGTGCCCTTTGATAGGTTGGTTGCAACTGCGACACTGATGCTGTTTACGCTGCATACAATGTGCTACTCCTTGTATGTGGAGTTAACAGGTTGAGACGTAAGATGAAGCAAATTTAGAAGGATTGAACACGGTACTGAACTGGACACAGCCGACAGAAAAGTGAAGCGAGCGTCGTCGCACGTGTTTCCACGGTGTACGGGGTTGAGGCGGCTGATCCAATCAGATCCGTGTCCGGTCAGCTACGCGGTCCGCATGGCGGGGTGAGCAGGGCATGTCATAAAAGATTCAAATCTATTTAGATAAGGTAAGATGAAAGCTTCCAGCGTCCGGGATGCGCGGCCTACTATATGTAGGCCGTGCATTCCGGAGGCTGTAGAGGGGGGGAGCATACCGGGCCATAATTACTTAGAATTACGTTTCACCAGTAATTCTACACAATTAGTGATAAACCACAAACTACCGGAAGTGGTCCGGATCACGTGGTCTGGAGAGCAAAGCATTGAACACGAGACGCTGATTCAATGTTGTTTTAATGGTGGGCTAGCGTCGCAAACGTTGGGCCAATATTAAACCAGCATTGGATCAGCTTCTTGTTTCGGGATAGCCAAGACAAACTGTCCCCTGGTGGATCCAGGAGGGGAGGGAGGGGTGGTGACAAGCGGAACAGCTTATCAGAGTATTCTGTAGTTGATTAAGGCTTTCACTTTTACAGGATGCACCCCCTCCTGTTGTCTTATTGACAGCTCTCTCTCATTAACGCATTAGCCCCTAGAGAAATTAGTAATTCAATTTACATTTTGGGTCACTTCAAGTTGTGTCTCGCTACCCCGACACACAACTTCAAGTGACTCAAGATGTATGTGATTTGTGAAATTAAATTCCCTACATATATCAATGTTTCAAGATTGAAGGCACAATTTACTATTAACAGCTGGTTATACAGGTGCTAATAAAAACACAGAATGTCTACGGTAGCTGCAACTGATCATTTTTATGAGATGTCAACTTCTGAAATTCTCATTTCAAAGTGAGAATAACAGATTTTTAGAAAATATTGTAAGTCTAATGTATCTATAATATACTCTGTGAACTTGATCGTTTTCAATGATATGCATAGTTACATCGATTCCTCCAGCCTGTAAAGGGTGTTGACGGATGTAGATGTCCGAGTAGCGAACACAACACGCTGAAGCAATGCTGGTTCAATGTTGGTACAGCGTCGCAGACGGTGGACCAACATTGAACCAACATTGGTTTAACGGGTTGTATATTTCTTCTTGGTCAACCTTGTTAATTCCCTGGGCGGGGGCCCTAGGGTAGTGGTTAGCACCGCTGCCTTTCACGCCAGAGTTCGGGGTTCGGTTCCCGGTCTCGGCGGTTTGAAAGAAACAAAAATGTTTCTTGCCCATCCACTCGTAAAACTTAGTATTGCGGGGAGCCTCCGTGACCGAGATGTATGGTGCTCGGCCTCAGACCGCCAGGGCTCGAATTTCGAATCCTGTGTCTGGAGGACAGTGTCATCTCAATCATCTCACCATCCTCAGGAGGTTTTCCTGGCCCAGTTTAGCCTATATGTGCACAAAGGTGGCCTAAAGCCCGATTCATTTCATTTTTGTTAATTCCCAAAACAATATTCCATTCAATTTCAAACAATGATATTTACAGGAACATAGATGGATATGAAAATTATATTCCATAAATTTTCATATATGTTACATGCTAGGATGACTTTAAACCATAACCCACATAACATATTAATCCTGGCCTATAAGAGGTTTCAAAATAGTTTCAAAACAAATGAAATGTGACCCGAACGGGGAAAAATTAGTCTGTAGTCGCATATATAAATATTAGATATATTAGAGATCCCGAATTGGCACAAAATTATCTTTAAAATTGTATAGCATACAACTCTGTACCGTGTTTAACTCCCAAAATATAACCCCAGAAAATTTACATTCAGAAATTGTGTCATTTTGAGAGAATGGCTTTTGAAATTCAAAAAATGCAATTTTCAAACATTTTGGAAAATAGCACATATCTGAATTGAAATGAATTAAATAAAATAAATATTCACTTCGAACCCATTTTTTTAAATAATAAAGGGATATTTTAACATTCTGTAAACATTTAATAGTATATGCCAGAGCTTTTCATCTTCAGAATTTTTACACTGCATGAATGTACATGTACATAGAAACAAATACTACATGATTGAAATGAGAATGAGACTAAAACTAGGAAAAAAAAAAAAATTCAAAAATATCACGTGTATGCCTACATCTATTTCTACGCCACACAATTTTAAGGATTTTAAAGTAATTATAAAAATCGAAGATGGGTCAAATTAAGGTCATTTTGGCTTATAAGGGCCCTAGCATCGTTTATCTAAGTGCGATTTACGATTCATTTTGTCAGATCGGGTCACAAATACCATTGAAATCGATGTGGTAGTAATTCTTATAATTCAACTTAGGGATGTATTTTTCATAAATACCACTAGAAATATTTCTAATTATTTAAGTTTTGAATTGGGTCAAATCAGCTTTAAATCAGCGAAAAATTAGCCTTCCAAAGATATGAACAAGCACCGCTCAATTGATATAAACAAAATATTTGACTACTGGCAAAAATTTGGAAACTTAGATCCATCGTAATATATGAACCGTATGACTTAGAGGGTTAACACTGATTATTTAAACCACTGAGACTATTTTTTTTTAATTTGAAATCATTATAAATGTCTTAGTTAACTCTTTCTGAATCATTTGAATACCTATGTTGATGTCTACAACCGTTATAAATATTTTCAAACTCAAAGCGCCGTTTTCGCTTTGAACGTCAGAATTTGACGTCTATAGACGTCAGATTCTGACCACTTAAGTCGATCCCCGCGCTGAAAGAGTTTAATATATGAGCTATAGCGCGTAGAAGGTTAATCCTCATATCAGCGATAAGGTGATAAGGACGTCATAATCATGTCAGACGGCATCGAGCCGCTAATTATGGCACGGGACAGGGTCACACCAACAACCCCTCCCATCTCCCACCCCGGCAGTCAGGCCCCAGCAACAAAGAGACATTAACCCAATGTTGGGACAATGTTGGGCCAGTGTCGCAGACAATGGGCCATCATTGTACAAACATTGGGGTAATGTCTCGTGTTTGCTGGTCTATATCTGATCCCAGAAAACACGAGACGTTGGTCCAAAGCTGTTGTAATGTTGGGCCAGCGTCACAGACGATAGGCCAACTTTACAGCAACATTGTGTCAGCATGTTGTGTTTGTTGAGATACCACTCTCTGCCTGGCGAAGTCAAAACATATCATGTGTGGACGTGAATTATCAGCCAAGCTTGATGATATCCAAATGTTGTACTTGTAATGTCACCCCCATGCAGTATATCAACCCTTCACTTCTGTTTTCTTGAATAAATTGTGAAAAGTTTGCAAATCACTCAAACAGTTCAAGTCTAAAGTGAAACCTGGATGCTTAGTAAATATTGAGATCATCGCATGCCATTTATATGTATCATTATCAACTGAATAATTTAACATTGGGTAACTTTAAAAGGTTGATAGTGCGCTATATTCAATCACTAATATAGTAATAATGATAATTATGATTACTGTAAGTTATTGTTATTTTTTTTTACAATTATAACGCAACATTGACGACAGTTTTAGAATTAAACCTTTATTTTAGGTTATTGTGCATACAGCATTAATAAGATCAACACTGCACTTTCGCTGGTAGATTAACCCTTTGACTTCCAGGCCGGGGTGCAAGCCAGGATCCAGATATACTGGTGTAGGAGTTCTATTTTTCGTCATTTGAAGCTGGAATTGCTAACGCAATTCCCAGCTTCAAATGACGAAAAATACATAAATGTAGTATATATTTGACGAAAATTTGTGTCATTTTATGGTTACGTTCATTGACGAATGACGACGGAAATTTCCGTCATGTATGGTAGTGAAAAGGTTAACAGAATGAAGCATACACAGTGAAACTATATCAGATTTCTTCAGTTAGAAATGTTACTGTGCTAGATTGATAGTAACCTGGGTCTGACTGATACTGTGATAACACCCCCCCCCCTGTTCACCCCCTTACTCCCCCGCAATCTCTTTATGATCCATGTTTTCTCTGTGGCAGGTGCTTCCGGAAGGACTGGATGTCAGTTGTCAAGGCAACAGGCCGTGGATACAGCTGGTTTATGACGTCATCGGGTCAGTAAGGGGACCAAGACGTAACGACTCGAGCGGGAGATCTGAATTCGAGACTCAACGTAGACCCACACAATTCATTATAATGACTTAGACTACAACAGAGCCTTCGACAAAGTTGTTGGAACGAATATTTTGATTTGAGCAGAGACTTATACACATCTATTCAGAAAACTGTGGAAACTTTGATAAAGTTGTCCCTGATTATATATACATTTATTCTATGACATTTATTGACTTCCGTGGAGACTTTGACCAAGTTGTCCATAAGATAATATAATCTTACTTTGTGACATTGCTTTGAGTGGAGAGTTCGATCTGGTTGTCTGTTACATTACAGGCGTTTTGAGTTCCAGTGATGGCATTGACGGTGGCAGCAGGATGTGGTCTCCCTGGTAACAGGGGTCTGTTACGGGGGGTTGTACCCCCGGGGGGTGATCAGCCCCGGTACCTGCCCTCCCAGCACCTCTGGAGGCTGCAGCTACAGGCGGCTCACGCGGGGCTGCTACAGGTATGGCCGGGGTCACTGGGAGTGGCCCCGGGGTGTCAACCCCTACCTGCTCACACCTTACCACCCCACGGACTGAGTACGTCACCCCACAGTGTACACAGATCACCCCAAGGCGTACACACTTCACCCCAGGGTGTACAGATGTCACCCCAAGGCGTACACAGATCTCCACAGCACCTACACACCTCGCCCCAGGGTGTACACAGACCACCCCCTGTACACAGGACATCACCCTCTCTACAGCAGACGTCCCCTCCGGCAGCACACCAGTCTACCCCACAGACCACCCCGCCGTCAGGATGCATCCCCGGATCATCAGGACGTACCCCCGGGTCACCAGACAGTCACTGGCCGCGCCCCCAGTCAGCACCCACAGATAAACCGACACCCGACGGCAAGAGACCCAGGTTCGACTTCTCTCGCCTGGCGGAGTCAGCGACACGTCCTGAAGGTCAGGTACAGGGCAGTTCACCACCAGGGCTGACCCCCGGGTTGACCCAAGGACTGCCCCCGGGACTTACTTCCGGGTTGACCTCACCCCCAGGTCACACCCCTCACGTGCTCTCGGGAGCCGCCCCCGTCCTGCATCCCCATAGACTGGACTATAACATGGTTGACCCCTGGCTGGCTGCCATCATGGCCACACAACTGCGAAGGTCAAGAGGTCACAGGTCAAGGTCAGTGCCAGATACACAATATTATTTTGAATTATGAATTTTTGTTTTCATTTTTCGTCATTTAAACTGGAACTTTAATTTCTTTTAGATTCTACATTTGTTTTCAAAATAACTGAATGATTCAGTTATTATATAAATAGTATTTATTAAATAAATAATAGGATAACTACCTGTTAGCATATTGCAGTGAGCATGTATGTTTTAATATTGTTCCATTATTTTGATTCAACTTGTTAATAGTAATCGTGAATAATATAATTATTGCTTTACAATTCTAACGCACATTTTTTTTTAATTGTTTTATCATTATTTTGTATTTTTTGTTTTTTTTATATTTATTTATTTTATTTGTTTTAGGAGGAAGAAGCAGTATATTTGTCGTTTCTGTGGACGTCACTTCACTAAGTCCTACAACCTGTTGATACACGAGAGAACCCACACCGACGAGAGGCCGTACCCCTGTGACATCTGTGGAAAGAGATTCAGACGACAGGATCATCTCAGAGATCACAGGTAAATAAACGTCAAAATAGTCTCCGGCACAGTGTTAACATACCATTACAATAGCCTGTGTTTGTAAGCATTTTCATAACCTTCTACCAGGTCATCTTACTCAAATTTTCACCCACTTGGAGTTGTGTCTCGCTACCGCGACCCACAACTCCAAGTGGGTGAAAATTACGTAAATTTGTTTGATTTTTGCAAATCTTGATGTTTGAACGCAGACTTAATAACATGTGTATAGAAGGCAACCGACTGACTGGTATATTATAGTATTATACTTGGCCCGATTTATTAAATGTACCCGGCGCACCCCCCCCCCCCCTTCTTCAAATCCTGGATCCGTCCCTGAGTGATTACATATGAGTGTGAATAGCAAATGTCGCCTATAATAATAGTAATAGTAAGTGTTGTTGAGAATTAAAAAAGTAACAGGGAGTAGGGAGTAGGCCTATACACTAGCAGCAGTCACAATAATTATCAAAAATATCCAGGCACGATATTAATAGCACATAATCTGTTACTATGGTTACAGATACATCCACGCGGAGGAGAAGCCCTACCAGTGTGAAGTGTGTGATAAAGGATTCTGTCAGGCTCGAACCCTAGTCATCCATAGAGCCACGCACATGCAGGTATGTCTGAATACAGTAGCCACCCTCTAAGCGCGGGGATTGACTTAAGACGTCAGAATCTGACGTCTATAAAAGTCGATCCCCGCGCTGAAAGAGTGAAATGATTATATAGTGGCCGAAGACTCGTGAGTGAAGCGGGAAGAGCGAACTGAAACATTTTTGCTTAGACATTCATAAAAAAGTAGGCCTACTACGATTTCGACCTGGAGGTAGGCCTAAATTAAAATGTCCCGAAATATATATTCGAAATATACCACAAGTAGGCTTAATTTTTTATAATGAAACCCTAGCTAGTATGTTCTCTTGCATTATCTTAGATTCATAAAACAATCAAATGATTGTAATATGCCTAACTTGAATAAAAACTGAACTTTCTACTAAATACTAAATATTTTCAAAATGCGCTACGTGCATGCGCACAAATAAAAGCTCAGTTCTCTACTCATTTTTGTCAATATGCGCCCTAGTGGATAAATGCCGCCTTGGATCTTAAAGTGTTAATCTCACTTAATATTTACTAGAAGAAAAGAACATTTTGATCTCGGAGGACCTATTAAGTAGCGCGGTTATCATTATATTGGTTTAGCGTGGTGATTATATTGTAACAGATAGACCCAGAGTTAAGCTAGTAGAGGGTCAATGGCCCAGCATCAGGCTAGCGGTGGCCCAATGTCTTAGGCGGTAACCCAACACTGGCCCACTGTTGTACAGGCTCACTTCGGCCCAGACGGCATTCTATGATGTATTCTCGTGTTACTTTATTATGTTCGGAGGGGTGATACAAGGCGTTCCACGGGGTGATACACCCTAGCGACCTCAATACGTTGGCCCAATGATATTTTCTAAAACGTTTATTATTTTAAAATTTCGTTGGGCTAATTTTGGTTTATTGTTGGGCAATCGTTAATGACGCACGATCAACGTTGAAACAACATCAGATCAAAATCTAGCCCCAGTTGCTGAAACAGGTTTCAGCCACAGATTGACCGCGTACAAAATTGTGGGACATTTTTTTAACTGTCATATTGGAAAATATCGGGGAATAATCAAGTCAAAAATAGTTTTCCATGCCCGCATGCTCAGCTCACAGGTCGCACAGTCACTAAAAAGTTATGGACATTTTCCGGACCTTGGGGTCGGGATCGTTCTCAGTCACCGCAATGTTGGATTTTTCGAGTAAAGCAAATACATGAATCCACAGCCTTCAAATCCTGCTGACCCAATGTTGAGTCAATGTTGGGTCTTGTGTTTTCAGCGCAGCCAGCAAACGCAAGACTTTGAGCCAATGTTGGCTTAATGTCGGGCCACAGTCTGTAATGTTGGTTCAATATTAACCGCTATATTATAAAATTTAAATCTTACTGAAAGTTGTGTTTCTCTCTACCGCGACCCACAACTTCAGATGCGTAAAAACTACCCATATTTTGGTTAACTTGGAACCGAACATTTGCAAATGTTGATGTTTAAACACTCATTTCACACCCAATAATATGTGATCGGCCAATGAAACATATTAAAAATGATTATAGTTGTTAACCCATATAGACGTCAGAATCTGACGTCCGTAGACGTCAGATTCTGACGTCTAAATCGATCCCAACACTGTAAGAGTAAACTTATTTACAAGACATTGATGATTAATTCAAATTGAAAAACCCTTTGGTCTCCATATCTTAGACAATAATAATTTAGCGTTGTAAGGTTTAAGGGGTTAAGACGAACTAGTGTTTTCTGTGCCAGCCGCCGATGATTATGACGGCACGCGTGAGACCTATCTTATCACAGACGCCCATTAACCAGTGTTACCACCCCCGCACCTCCTGCTGACGCCTGGAGCCCCAGGAGGCAAAAAACAAACCCTTACAGCGATGAAATAGTCTGATGAATACTTCAGATTTCAATGGGTTAATCACTGTGGTAATATTTTAACCCTTTGAATAACATTTACCATCGTCATCTTCATCCACTACAAGCCGCGAATTGCTGTCGCAATTCTCGACTTGAAGTGTTTGAAGATGATTTGTGTGGTTTAAAATTAAAGAAAATTGGAATGTATTGGCAAACCAGTTCCATGGAAATTTTCGTTCTAAAACCCTTAGTTGTAGCAAAATAAGTCCGTTTTCAATGATGTAAAATGATGCTTTAAAGCATCGTGAGGGTTTGAAAGATTAATAAACTCTCCCCCCCCCCTTCATTTAAATATCTATGTTATGGGTGTAGATTATTTATAAATATTTTGTATATTTTTCTGTACACGGATCAATGTTGTCGTCAACATCTCTAACCAAGGAGCTGACATAGGCCTACTTTATTCTGACCCCCAAAATCCTTTCCCTCGATGAAACGATTAACAGTTTACATTTTAAAACAAGAATATCATGAACATAGCGATACATTTTGATTTTCAAAGCCTTTTTGTTTTGTTTCACGTTTACCACGAAACATAACTTAACTCGTGCTAGTTTCAGGATTATGTACCTTTTGAGTAAACTTATGAAAGACTGCGATTATAAAGGGGTAAAAAGAGCTGAAATGTGTGTTCTAAAAATCAAATATTATACACAAACATTAGTAATATCTCTTATCTCTGTTTAATTATTTTGTTATTTTTGTTTTTTCTACAGGACGCCAGTGGACGAGGTACTTGCTTCAACTGTCAACAGCAATTCCCTGACAGAGCGACCTTGACCTCTCACCTGCTGACTCACCGCGCCTGCGCACAGAGCCGTACTCCACCACACTCGCCAGACGGCGTATCACACACAGCCACTGATCACCAGGTGTCGTCTGACACAGACTGTGACGTCACAGAGAATCTGAGATTAGCTGAGTCATCCACGGAAACGTGCGACACTCACTCAGAGGCTGTGATAAACGTGATGATACGTGACCCAGATCAGTACGAGGACGAGTTTGATGTACATGGACAGTGTAGTGATTCCGGCATCAGTGACGAGGAAATCATTGATGTGGAGAACTGCTGACCTTCACATGACCTTGTCACTTTGACCTAAACCTGATAACCTTGAGAATAACTTGCCAAGTTTGTTTGCTGAAAGTTCAACCAACAACAAACAATCGGAAACTTTGTTAAATCACTGTGGCATGAATTAGAAAAACAAATGGCGAATAAAAATTAAACATTTTCAAAGACAACAAAAAAGACACTAGCTGTACATGAATTTTGTCTCTATGACTATTCATACATATGTTATATATCCCAACAAACACAAAACATTTGTATAACATTTATACAACGTTGTCCCAACGTCTTCGACGTTGGCCCAACGTATAAATGTTATACAAATGTTCTCTGGGGTGACACCTTTAGCCATGCAAATAATATGCAATGTTCTTGGATATTCTCGGAAGGGTGATTAACAAACCCCAACCGTAATAAATCTATACATTATACAGTGTGTAACAATACATACAATGTATCTATCTGTATATGTCATATGCTTCAGAGATAAATAACGTTTACTGCTAAACGTAACCAATATGTTTACTCCCTGTTAAAGGGTTTTATCTGCCACTGTGGCAGATATGACCTTTTAACACAGATTGAACATATCCACCACTTATATTTACAGAGCAGTTTCAACTTCTTATTGTTAAAATCATGACAAGTTCACAAGTTTATTTGTATCTGCAAGTTCACATATTTCCACGTATCTCATTCACTGCTGTCAATGGTGCTTATTGTTTGTCGCTGGTGATAGTGTGAAACAGCGTATCTCTTCATCCTTCATTTACAAAAATACTAGAAATATAACTTTGCATAATTATATACAACGTCAAATATACTAGATTTATAGTCGTGCATATTATGTTTTCTGAAAATATCATCCATTCCTTAAAAATGTCATTTTTCAAAAAGATGGCGTGAATAATTTGCCTTTTTGAATTGAAAAGTTGTAAGTTGCCACTTAACGAAGTGACAGCATACATCTATAGGGTGGTTCAATCTGATAAATTAATACAATAATTTTTTTTTTTATGTACATACATATTTGTTACTTCGATCTCGTTATTTTTATATGTATATAATATTATAGTTTATATTCCATGTCATCAAAACCTGAATATCTGATTAAAATCAGTGCATACAAACTACTTGTCTTCGTTTAATTTTTATCATTAACGTTCTTAACGAATCGTCCGATATCCCTGAGAGTTGGGACCCACGCTAAAATTGGGGTTCGTTTCCCGGTCCCTGCGGTTTGAAATGAACAAAAATGTTTCTTCCCCATCCGTGACAGAGAGGTAGGGTGCTCGGTCTCAGACCTCCAATGTTTGAATTTTGAATTCTGTGTCTGGAAGGCAGTGTCATCCCACCCATCGCACCATCCTCAGGAGAACCCAATTTAGCCTCTATGGACACGAAAGTGGCCTAATTCATTTCATTTCCGATATCGCTGAATATACTCGAAGTAATTTTATAATTAATTTGTTCGATTAATTGAACTCTAGACACACTGTGGGCCGCTGGAACTGACCCAACGTTGTCACTTGGATTGGAAATTTTCAGTGCAAACTAAATCTAGTTTGAAGTTAGGATTGCCTTTTAACCCACGTCTGGGGATCTACTTTAGACGTCAGAATCTGACGTTTACAGACGTCAGATTCTGACTTCTAAAGTCGATATTTCCGCGCTATAAGAGGTTAATGACCATATACCTATATCAAGAACTTTGTGTTTACTGAGCTGCCCAACTATCATATTACATTGAACCAATGCTTGTTCAATGTTGGCTTCAGCGTCGCAGATGATGCCCCAACAATAAGCAACCATTGAGTCGACGGGTCAACAAGCATTGAGTTATGATAGCTGGGTACCCTATAAACAGCATTGAGCCGACATTGGGATGACGTCTCGTGTTTGCCGTGATGAGACTGGAGAATTAAGAGGGGATTAAATTCAAATATTGCAACATCACGGCAGATAATCTGTCCATAAAGTCACAATCTCACGCTTATCGCGTTATCTGGTTTTGCTGTAACGACACTTGTAGTTGACCAGATGACAAGGAGCGGATGACATTGTGATAACCTCTCAAGGTCATTAACAACACTTTAAATCCATTTATTCACTTCGTGATACGATATAGATTGTTGATCAAATTGACTTATTTGTCAGGCCGGCAATTGGTCTAGATCGGGAAGAATTAATTACATGTTTAAAATCCAGGCCAATTTGATTGAGTTGAACATCTAAAGACAGACTAACATTACAGAGAATGATTTGCGTCGCGTTTTTCGCTGGTTAATATTTCGCACCAATTACGATCATTTGGTGTGAATGATGCACTACACGTATTTACATATGTACATCCAAAGCTCACCGATCTATTGAAAACACTTTCCTCTTTACATTTTCTCAATATTAACATTAGGCCTATGCGTCTCCGAGATTAAGAATAGGCCTATATGGCGGGTTTCGTTTTGTAATATGTTCTGCAGGCATATCAAACCCTATATTTACCTCCGCCAAAGAAGGTTATGTTTTTCGTCGTGTTGGTTTGTTTGTACATGTAAGTATTTTGTCTGTTCGTCAGCAGGACTACTTACAAAGTTATGCATGAATTTGCATGACAATCTTGCCACAGGTGTGTCTTGGGCCAAGGAGCAATCCATAAAATGTTGGGATCCTGATGGTGATCTAGATTGATCTGAATTGAGATCCAGAATAATCCGGATCATTCCGGATGATGTTCCGGATTGATCCAGATTTCAACTCGGATCAGGCGGTGAAGGTTTGCAGTCTCTGTCTGACTGGCAATATATCGTAGGCTTCTGACTGGTCGAGATGGCAATCTCGACCAATCAGAAGCTTACGATATATCGTAATTTGTACGAGAATACGGCCCCTCACTGTCTTGTTTGACCTGTTTTTGACGAAATGTGAGTCAGACGTTTAGTATAGGTACAATAACTTTATATAAACACAAAACATGTATCCAATGCTGGCGTAATGTTGGGCCAGCATTGCAAACAGTGGCTCAACATTACGCCGGAATTGGGTGAATGTTTAATCAGAGTCAAAACAAGATTTACACAGGCGTTGTAGACGATGGCCCAGTATTGATACGGCATTTGGCCCCCAATGTTTGAAACTTGCTGTGAGACAGACAATGACCCAATGCTGGCTCAATGTTGGGCAATTGTCTGCGACACTGGGCCAACATTTAACCACAATTTGGAAACCGCATTATGTTTACTGGGAATTGGTTTTATGACACTTTGAGTGCATTTTTGTAGTGTTTCAGTCAAGTCAAATCAGTCAAGTCAAATAAAGCGATGCATTTGTTTTTGTTTTTACTCTATTCAATTTAATTTTTCACTCACTTAAAGTTGTGTCTCGCTACAGCGATCCACAACTTTAAGTTGTGTCTCGCTACAGCGACCCACAACTTTAAGTTACTCTATATAGTTACTCTTATAGTTACTCTATAAGCAGCCCTCTGGGCTTTGTTCTGCTGGATATTTAGGCGCGTTACGTTAAATACTGACTTGGAAATTCCCGAAATCAAGATGTTGGAATTTCTATAATTGATAGATTGATTGAAAATTGACCTTACGTCATATTTTTTTCTATGCAAAAATTGTTCAAAGGATAGCATAGGGGCTCATTTACTGAAAAATATCCCAGATTATTTACTGATATTTTTTCTAATTTAGTCTAGTAATCGTCGTTTTCGTTTTTACATTATTTGTATTGTTATTTCTAATAGACATTTTGAATGTGGAAGTATCTTCTATTAGTTAGTTAAAAACGACTACAGTCGTTGCTATTTTTTATCAACAGGTTCTTCAAAATGAAACGTATGTTTAACCCTTTAATCCCTCACGATGCATTAAAACATGTATTTACATCCCTAAAAACAGACTTAAATTTCCTACAACTGATGGTTTTAGAAGGAAAATTTCTATGGAACTCTCTTACCAATACATTTCAATTTTCTTTATTTTTTTAACCACATTAAATCATCTTCATCCACTACAAGTCGAGAATTGCGACAGCAATTCGCGGCTTGTAGTGTATGAATATGACAATGGTAAATTCAGGCTTAAAAGGGTGAAACATAAAGAGTGGCACATTTTTGGTCTCAAATTAAACAAATATGATGAGAGTAATTTTGGCTCACTCGGAGATTCATATTAGATCACTTAACAGCTGTTGATTTGATGCTGCCGGGTGTGTGTATGGCGGACTGGAATGATTACTACTCTGGCCAACGAGTCGACTCTGGCTAGACGCGTTGCAATCAGGCATCACGATGCCAGGGTTGGTGGTTCGATCCCCGGGCTCGGCAGCTTCAACACTGTTACATTGGCGCCCAATGTCGGTTCTCCTCGCCTGTCGTGCCCTAGTATACGATATTCTAGGTTTGTAACCAATACCGGGTTGCAGTAAAACATGCATGAGGTATGCAGGAAAATGAAGAATTCAACCCATGAGTGTGTTGAATGCTGCTCGGGGACGAGCAGATATTTGAGAGGGGAGTATGTAGCCGGGTGTGTGTATGACAGACTGGAGTTATTACTACTCTGGCCAACGAGTCGACTCTTTGGCTAGACGCGTAGCACTCAGGCATCACGATGCCAGGGTTGGTGGTTCGATCCCCGGGCTCGGCAGTTTCAACACTGTTACATTGACAAATCCACATAATTTTTGCTCACTTGAATTAGTTGTGTATCGCGTCAACGCCACTGGCAGCCTTATCTGTGCATGACTCACTCCCCCAGAGTAACCATGGTAACACAGCATTATTATATATCATAATAGAAACGTGAAACCAATTTAAATACCAATATTAACGATTAGATTCGTTTCACTGGTGAGTCACAGCACGCGAGGGTATATAAATGTTATGGTTTAATTCACCCTTTAGGCCCTCACGATGCATCAATGCATCATTTTGCATCTCTTAACAATGACTTCATTTCCTACACATAGAGAGGGTTTAGAACAAAGATTTTCATGGAACTATTTCAATAATAACTCTTTTTTTCATTTACCACCCACTTCAAGTCATCTTCATCCACTACAAGCCGAGAATTGCGACAGCAATTCGCGGCTTGTAGTGTATGAAGATGACAATGGTAAATACAGGCTTGAAAAGGTTAATGTTGTTGTTAAGCACCCATTATAGCCTACGTTGCATAATTACGGGTCTATGCACTAAACGGTATATTAGCCCTTAAAACGCAGAATTATATTTGCATAAACCATAGAGACCAAAGGGTTTTTCAATTTGAAATCATCATAAACGTCTTCGTTAGCTCTTTCTGATTCATTTGAATACCTATACTATGGGTCTACAGCCATTGTCAAATCAAAATCAAATCAAATCAAATCAATATAGCCATATTATAAATATATGGTTGTATAAAATAAAATATCATTTAAAGAATTCTGTATGCATTTATATGTACTAAAAACATATTATATACACATATTACAAATACATGGTTATATAAAATAAAATATCATTCAAAGACTTCTGCATACATTTACATGTACTATAAACATATTATATACACATATTACAAATACATGGTTAGATAAGGTAAAATATCATGCAAAGAAGTCTGTTTATTTCTTTCAGAGCGGGGACCTTCTTTATACGTCAGATTCTCACGTCTAAAGACGTCAGATTCTGAGGTATAAAGACGATTCCCGCACTGAAAGGGTTAAACTAAAACTATTCAGTGTAAAAAGACACAGTCTACAATCAGAAAGACGTCGTGAGCATCCACTTGATTATTACACACCGCCTCTCAAAAATAGCATCTTTTATAAAAATCAAGTATTATTAGCCCTTAAAGCGCTGAATTAATTTGTGAAAAAAACATCGCAACCAAATGGGTTTTTTCACTCTAAAATCATTATAAATGTCTTAGTTAGCTCTTTCCGATTCATTTGAATACCTATGTTATGGGTCTACGATCATTATAAATATTTCTACTCTAATACAGTGCGGGGATCGACGTTAGTCGTTGATCCCCGCACTGTATTAGAGTAGAAATATTTAATACGCCTGGGGATGGGGATTGCGATAATTCTGCGACAGGTCAGTGAGCAACTGGTGAGCGGCCACGTACTTCATAAAGGTTAGGTATTATAGAAAACCTAAAAATCTACGTTAGACTGATTCTCTTTAGTGTACTATTATTCAACGTTGTGACATAAAGGGTTTTACCCTATTAGCACCGAGATCTGTATTCTCATTATTAATAACCATAATAATCGTATGCATACGGCATCGTTGGGAAGGCGATATGGGCTCTTCTCAGCACAAATCACCACATAACGAGCCTTTAGGCGATGGCTTCATGTGGTGACGAGTGCTGAGATCAGCCCATCTCACCATACCCAACGATGCTGAATGTACTTTCTCATACGAATATCTATTTGAAACGGTTAAAGCAAACTTAGCAGTGAAGCGTATAAGAGAGAGAGAGAGAGAGAAAGAAAGAGAGAGAGAGAGAGAGAGAGAGAGAGAGAGAGAGAGTGTGTGTGTGTGCAGGATGTAGTGAAAGCCAACAACATGAGTGCGAGAAGATGTGTATCCCACTTTGATGTGAATTAAAATTACCCCCTAGGTCTACGGCTATTATACAAATTGAACTCTTTCAATGTGAAGATCGACATTATCTTGATAAATTAACATCAAACATGCCGGTGGTGAGAAATCTTGAGGCCAGGAAATTGAATGTTACTATTCAGACTAGTTATTGTATTTTAAATCGAGTAAAACAATTACGTTAGATTTGTAGATCTGAATATATTCGGCGCTGTGCGCCTTGTACATTAGGATCTATGAATCTAACGAATTTCAGTTTGAAAGAGAGTTTTGAGCAGCGTAACATAACACGAAAAACAAGATAGCAAAGTGTGACATAGCAAATAAAAATAATAAAAAACGAAAAAAAAAATTGAACATATTAAAAATGCATACATCACAACTTAAAACTCTACATAATATAATCGGATGGGGTAGCGTAAAAAAATACGAGATACAAGACAGCAAAGTGTGATATAGGCGTAACATATGAAAAATTATAAAAAGCTCAAAAAAGTGTCATTTGTGAGACGTTAGTTTTATTGTGAATCACATTTAATAACATATGTAATGTGGTTTATGAATGTGACACGGGGGCTTAAGGGGAACCCTCTCAACCCTCAATTCTCCATGGTAATCTTCACCCACAACAAGCCCTCAAGTCTGGATTTGTATATCAGATGAAGATGACTTGTAGTGGTTGATAAATTTGAGACAATTGTCACGTAATGTCAACCCTTATAGAATTTAAATTTTCACCCGCTTGAAGTTGAGTCTCGCTACCGTGACCCACAACTTCAATTGAATGAACAATTACTCATTTTTGTACAATATAAACCCTTCCATCGCGGGGACCGTCTTTATACGTCAGAATCTGACGTCTATGGACGTCAGATTCTGACGTATATTGACGACCCCCCCCCCCCCCCACATTAAAATAATTAAAATATTTATAATGGCAGTAGACTCAAAACATAAATATTTAAATGAAGCAGAAAGAGCTAACAAAGACATGCATTTTATAAGGATTTTAAATTGAAAAAACCCTTTGGTCTCCATGTTTTATACATAAATAAAATCCAGCGTTGTGAGGGTTAATATAAGGAGTAGCATATTTACATGATTATTTTCGCTCCAAGATCCTCAATGTCTAACATAAGGTTAACAGTTTCATGGTAATTTTCATTCTAGTATCATTTGTGTATATAAGGTTAAAGGGACTGGCCCAGGCTAAAATCATAAAAAAATCGGTGATTTTATTTTGGGTTCTTAATATGACCATATGATGTAAACATGTTCAAAGACTAGAACTGCAATTTTTTTTAATTTTTGTGCTGGGCATTCACCAGTTAGGCTAGATATAGAGACGAAATCCTGATTTCTAATTATTGACAACCATGTCAAAAATAGGAAATGCGAGAATTTCGTCTTTATATCTAGCCGAACTGGTGAATGCGCAGCACAATTTTTTTTTTAATTTGCAGTTCTAGTCTATGTACATGTTTACATCATATGGTCATATTAAGAACCCGAAATAAAATCACCGATTTTAGCCTGAGTCAGTCCCTTTAACTTTCATGGATGTGTGGTAAAGTTACGTTGTGAACCAGCGAGTCTCGAACCGACGACCACACACGCCACAAGCCAAACTTTTTTCATTCAGCTGTAGAAGGCAGCTCAATCAGGGCTCAGCGAATAGTTGTTTACTATAACTGCAAAATGTTTATTTGCGGCATCGGGAAGGGTAAATATTTTCAGTGCGCGACCGTATTTTGAAGTCTAAAGTCGAACCCTTTATTTGAAATCATTAAACAAGTATAATGGCCATAGATCCATAACACAGGTATTCAAATGAAGCGGAAGGAACGCACACATATTTAATGATTTTAAATTGAAAAAGAGCCTTACGTCTCCATGGTTTATTCAAACATATTTCAGCGTCGTAAAGGTTGAAGGGTTGACAAAAGCTGCAAATTATGATTTGCAGCATTTTTAGGTTCTAGAGGGTAATTTGATTGTGATCATTTTTACTCAGTGATCCCATAAAAACACCTGTTTCGTACCCCCCGTTCTTGTATCAGGCTACCCAGCTAACACGAGGCATTGTCCCAATGTTATTTTAATGCTGGCCCACCGCCCACGGCGTTGGCCCAGCATTAAAATAACATTGGATCAATGTCTCGTTTTGGTGGGTATTTACTCTGTACTATGACCGATTTACATTTACATCAAAAAAACATAATTTTTATTATCAATGTAGACATAACCTATCCAGTAACCATAGTAACCTTTGGCAGGGAACACGGCAATGGGTCGCCACATAGGCCCGATAAAAAACTAGAAACAGGTGCGCGTGTGGCCGCCTAGAACAAGTGTTTGTCAGCTGGAGGCGGACGCGTGCTGCTCGTTAGTGGAGCATAATAGTGTAAAAGTACACTCCGTTATCATAACAACTAAATGACCTCCTAAATACTGGATCATGATCTTGAAATTAACAAAATATACTACAATTATATTGAATTGAATTGAATTTAATTGAATTGAATTGAATTGAATTGAATTGAATTGAATTGAATTGAATTGAATTGAATTAATTGATTGATTGATTGATTGATTGATTGATTGATTGATTGATTGATTGATTGATTGATTGATTGATTGATTGATTGATTGATTGATTGATTGATTGATTGATTGATTGATTGATTGATTGATTGATTGATTGATTGATTGATTGATTGATTGATTGATTGATTGATTGATTGATTAATTGATTGATTGATTGATTGATTGATTGATTGATTGATTGATTGATTGATTGATTGATTGATTGATTGATTGATTGATTGATTGATTGATTGATTGATTGATTGATTGATTGATTGATTGATTGATTGATTGATTGATTGATTGATTGATTGATTGATTGATTGATTGATTGATTGATTGATTGATTGATTGATTGATTGATTGATTGATTGATTGATTGATTGATTGATTGATTGATTGATTGATTGATTGATTGATTGATTGATTGATTGATTGATTGATTGATTGATTGATTGATTGATTGATTGATTTATCAATCGATCGATCGATCGATCGATCGATCGATCGATCCATTTATTCATTCATTCATTCATTCATTTATTCATTCATTCATTCACTTATTCATTCATCCATTCATTCATTCATTCATTCATTCACTCATCAATTGATTGATTGATTGAAATTTTCAACCACTTAAAGCTGACGCGAAACGCAAGTTCAAGTGAGTGAAAATTATGCAGAATTGAGCAAATGGAGGTCAGCGATTCTGAATTATTGTATATAGTTGACATGTTTAAATCTGGTATTTAATTTACTAATAAAAAATGAAAAACACACTAATATAATCGGTGCTCTCGCGTTTATCTTGATTAGATGACTGTTGCACAAATACAAAACATTAACCATCCCAAATATTAAATTAACAAGACTACATAAGTCCAGGAGCTCCCGCTCCGAATTAAAATTTGATTTAAGCAATTTTGTATAGGGTTATTATTGTAGTCCTAGTCTAGGTCAAAAATCAAGACGCAAGACAACTAGGTCTAAGAAGCCCAGTCTAAGAGTAAGATAAGAACTAGACAGTCTGTCAGAGATTGCAAACCTCCATTGAAATTAATGATCCTAATCAGTATCCCTGTAATGGTCTACCTATCTGGCATGGTTTACCCGATATCAGGCCAATCGAGTTAACTAATAGCTGATTTACGGTCATTTTGAATTCGATATAAATTAGTTAAAAACTTAGGGTGCATCCTCCCCCGAAACCTCAAATTTTGTTTTATAGTAATGGACTAACATCTAACACAGTTTGCAAAATATTGGGCATGTGAAAGTAAATAATGGCCGATAGGGGGCCATTTTGAATTTGATCGAGTCAGAATTTTTCCAGATGCATCCTCAGCTGAAATCTCACATTTCATTCTATAGTAATCGTCTAGCTATCTAGCATGGTTTACCAAATATCGGCCATGTGAAAGTGAATAATGGCCTAAAGGCGGCCATTTTGAATTTGATCAAGTCAAAATTTTCCAAGATGCATCCTCAGCTGAAATCTCACATTTCATTCTATAGTAATGGTCTAGCCATCTAGCACGGTTTACCAAATATCGCCCATGTGAAAGTGAATAATGGCCGATAGGAGGCCATTTTGAATTTGATCAAGTCAAAATTTTTCAAGATGCATCCTCTCCTGAAATCTCACATTTTGTTTTAAAATAATGGTCTAGCCATCTAGTACGGTTACTAAAAACCGGCTATGTGGCTGCTAGCCTATATGCGAGTTTTGTAAATTTTTTAAAGTTTTCAAAAAAATATTTCACAGTTCCGCAAAGCGTCGTTTCCTTTTTTCGTACCAAATAGGTCCATTTGAACCATATATGAACCATAATGAACCTATATGAACCATAATCTATATTATATATTTATGTGGTTCTTTATACAATTATGTTTGGTTATATAATTAAAATTTACAGCGAACACCAGATGTTGACCCAATGCTGTTTTAATGCTGGGTCATTGTATCAGGCTTCTTATATTCTCTTATGATTTAGTCACAGACTGTAGTGCTTATTCCGGTTAACCTTTTCACTACCATACATGACGGAAATTTCCGTCGTCATTCGTCAATGAACGTAACCATAAAATGACACAAATTTTCGTCAAATATATACTACATTTATGTATTTTTCGTCATTTGAAGCTGGAAATTGCGTTAGCAATTCCAGCTTCAAATGACAAAAAATAGAACTCCTACACCAGTATATCTGGATCCTGGCATGCACCCCGGCCTGGAAGTCAAAGGGTTAACGCTCCCTCCGCTTCCCAAGTACAGCGAAGATTCTTAACGTAGCTGGGTTCAGAATGTGATCCAGTGCTCAAATTAATGGTGACATTTTGAATCAACTTGATTCCCCTGTGGGGACTTTGACTTTTGATAATTTGTGAAATGATAATATTCAGATATTATATAAAATGTGTTTGTTTTTTAATTTGTTTGACAAATAAAAAAAACAATTTTAAGACACCTTTAATTCTAGTACGACATGTTATGTTTTCATACTAAATGTTTTCGCAAAAGGGCACATAGTGGTTTTGAGAGTAAAATATGTATTAATTTCTTTTTTTAATCAGTGTCTAGTTCAAGTCAATTTTCTTTTACTTTAATTTGTGGGATGCGGAACTGAGACACGGCTTGTAGAAATATGCTCTACTCTTGGTGTTCTAAAGTTAGCTTGATTGGAGACACGAGTTCAATTAGGTGAAATATCATTGTTTGGTGCTTTAATGGTTAATTTGTATATTGACCCTAAAGAGTCACCCCCCCCCCCCGCTTTCCTTATCCCGGACAGCGGCTTCTAGTGTCAGCCCGTAGCCACCACAGCGCCCCTCGCGGCGGGAAGACACAACAAAGCCACCGAGACCAGCCACCTGTTGATTCACCGTTCACTCACCAGGTGGGGTACAAGCTGCGGCTGACCACGCACGCGCAGTGGGTCGTCACGCATGCGCTGTGGGCAGTCACCATTTACTTTTCATCAGCGGCTGTAGCGAGATTTACCAATTTACCCCCCGACACTGCCGGCGGGGGATATGAAAACGAGGTCCTGGCTGATTTGCTGCTATCAGGACCCCCCCCCCCCCCACCCCAGATCCCTATTCACAAACACAGTATGTTCACCCGCTGTTGTTTTAATAGTGGGCTAGCGTTGTAAACGGTGGCCAAACATTAATCCACCAATGGGTCAATGTCTTTTCACCCGATGTTGGTTTGTTGTTAAGCCATCGTCTACGACGCTGGCCCAAGATGAAACCAACATTAGGTGAATAGATTCAAATTAAAGAACATTTAGAATAATTTAGGACACATGCAGGCTAGGCATTTCACAAAAAACAGGCTTAGGGCCGATTTAATTAATACAATGAACAACAATCATTAGAATAAAAAAATATGGTCAAATCACATTTCCTTAAATATAAAGGATGCTTTCAAGAGAAAGATATTTACAAGGGTAATTCACAAATACAGCTGTTTTGCTACAGACTTGGAATTCTAGAGTTAGAGGAGCTATAGCCCACCGCCTAGTTTTAATCATGGTTGCGATAAACTCAAACCTTGCCTTCTGTACTGCTGTACTGAGTGTTTTGATTTTGATTTTTCATCCCTTTGAAGCTGCCATTTTAAATACCATTTTCAGCTCGAAATAACGAAAAATATGTCTATTTACAAAGAATAAACATCTTAAATTATGTTTTTTGATTACATGATCATTTACCACAAACTATTTCAAAGATTCCAGTACCTTTTTAAAATTTGACAATGCGGCAACTTCTCATGTTTGCCAGTTCTCATATCCACACGAAAACATTGACTGCCTTCCAGCATTATACTATACTATAAAGAGAAAAGATGAGTTTATTTGAATCAGAAAACAAAGCATGTACAATAGTATAACATAAAAGTGCTGGTGATAGTATAGTTCCCTTGTGCAGGAGGCCTTCAAAAGACTCTAGAAGAGTCGCTTTCATGGAGGTCACCTGCGAAAAAAGGGCGGGGGCCCTAGGGTAGTGGTTAGCACCGCTGCCTTTCACGCCAGAGTTCGGGGTTCGGTTCCCGGACTCGGCGGTTTGAAACAAACAAAAATGTTTCTTCCCCATCCACGTGTGAAAGTCAGTATTGCGGGGAGCCTCCGTGACCGAGAGGTAGCGTGCTCGGCCTCAGACCGCCAGGGCACGAATTTCGAATCCTGTGTCTGGAGGACAGTGTCATCTCAATCATCTCACCATCCTCAGGAGGTTCTCCTGGCCCAGTTTAGCCTATATGTGCACAAAGGTGGCCTAAAGTCCGATTCATTTCATTTTACCTGTGAAAAAATGCTAAACAATATAGAAAACCCTCTCTGGATCCGCTGCTGTATGCTTATCCCCCCCCCCCCCTCTGAGCTTTTCTGCCTACATCCCGCACAGCCTATAAATTGTAATCCGCCGCTAAAATGTTGTTCTACGCGCGTGTCTCTTGTTAACACCTTCAGGGGGCGCCTCGACATCAAAGTCTCGTTAATTGGCCAAGTCTCGCCAGTCCGCGCGTGAAATCGTACCGTTTACCGCGCCTGCGCCTGGCCCGGCCCCTGTAGTGCGCGTGCCCAGTGACCTGCTTTTGATGTGGGATGCTATCTAGAGTTGACCGGCCTCCCGTCAAACCACTGATTGCTCATTTGAATAATTGTTGGCGCTTTTCGCGCCCGCGTTTTTGTCACGGCAGAAGCTATTCCACAGTGCTCGATATTTTTAAATTCAGCTTTCAAAAAACATGTTTTTATTAAATTTTGAAATTCCATTTACCACTTGTGCATCGTTTGTCTCTATGTTTCATATATTTTTCATTCATTTGAAGCTGGAATTGCTGACGCGATTTCTAGCTTCAAATGACAAAAATAAGTTTATTTATTATATGGAAATAGACATATAACGCAGATTCAGTTCTTATATGAACTAAACATAAATCACAAACAATTTTATCATTTTCCGTGCTATTTTGCTTAATTTCAAACGTGTTTGACCCCGTGTTACGGTTGTAACAGTATGGAGATCAGAGGATTATTTTAATTTTAAATCATCATAATTATCTTATATAGTTGGCTCTGTCCGCTTCTTTTGAATACCTATGTTTTGGGTCTACGGCAATTACAAATATTTTTACTCTTACAGTGCGGGGACCGTCTTCAGACCTCAGATTCTGACGTGTAAAGTCGGTACCCGCGCTGTAAGGGTTTTTAGGCTACAGTTTATTAAACTTTAAAATAGAAGCTCAAAATGCCTCACTTTGATGGAAAATATCGTATTTCTAAAATTAATTTTAATTGAAATATGCCACGTGACGCATAAAGGGTGGCTTACAAGAGCATTAACCCTTTCAACGCTGAATTTTTTTATGTAAACCATGGAGTCCAAGGGTTTTTTTCAATTTGAAATCATCATAAATGTCTTAGTTAGCTCTTTCTGATTCATTCGAATACCTATGTTATGGGTCTACGGCTGCTACAAATATTTTTTTCTCCTACTGTACAGGGATCGTCTTTAGTCGTCAGAATCTGACTTCTACAGACGTCAGATTTGGACGACTAAAGTCGGTCCCAGCGCTGTAAGAGTTAACCCTTGTGATGCTGGAACCTTTTATGGTTTCAAGCATGTTTTTGATCAATAAAAATATCACCAAATATGACAAAATGGTTTGTGGTAGATGCTTAGTTGATCCAATAATTCAATATTGGAGATGTCTATTTTTTCATAAATAAGAATATTGTTCGTCATTTGAAGTTTGGAAATTGCGTTAGCAATTCCGGATTGGAATGTATGAAAAATAGAAGCAAACAACTTAGCAGCGAGAGCATTTGGATTTACACATTGATTTAATTTCAACACTAAAATAACCCCAAATCAACACTGTTAGAATTTGTACACGTAACACAAATAGAATGTGTACTAGGAATAATGTACTTCTAACGACCAAAAGGTCTCTGTCAGATGCTAATTAAAAGCTGATGAGACAGAGCTGTAACCAGGGAGTGACTGTCACGTGACATCCATGGTAACCAAGTTGTGGTCGAGGTGATTATGTGTGACGTTAACCGTGACGTCATCATTGTAAGTGTGTCACGTGTCAAGTAATCCGAGAAAACCGCACAGAAAATCTAAGTATTTATTAACTCTTAGTGTTCTAGGTAATAAATTTAAATATTTAGTCTCCTTAAATTAAATCTAATAAATAATTTAAATATTCACCCAAGTGACTTAAAATTTGCTGAAATTGTAAACTAGCAGAATTGAGACGTATCTAGTTTTAGAAATCTGGTTATAGATATATAGATCGATATTTTTTGACGACGGAAAGAGTGACTTATGCGTAATCATAGATATGTGTATTAACCCGTAAAGCGCTGAATTTAATAATTTAAATTTCACCTACTTGAAGAGGATGAAAATGTGTTTAATTTGAGACCAATTATTAGCAAATCTTTATGTCTAATTTCATTCACATATATTTTTATTTACAAACCACATATCAGAACATTTATACATGTATAACAATTATTCATTATTATTAATTATTCATTAGAACTAGCCCCATTTTCTTTGTTCAAACGAGCCCCACATGGACGTATTTTGAAAAAATCAATTTTTAGAACTAACATCATAGAAGGTAACCTAACATGTATAAAGGATTATTACCTTCAGTTAGGTCACTACAGCTAATCGAGTTGAAACTGTCAGGTTCAATGGCAAACATTGAGCAGAATACCATTTTGTGTTACAGCAAAAAATACTTTTGACCTACCAAAATGGAAAAAGTGTTTTTACTTATTAACCAATTAAAATATCAATGGAAATTAAAACATTCTTTGTTAGTATAGATGATCAGATTAAGAAATAATTCTTTGCTCATAAGTAAACAATATTTCCGTGTATTTGTAACATAGTATAGAGACATAGCATAGATACTTTAAAAGAATGAATTTTGTGAAGATATTTTCAGGGTAGTTGGCGTGAGCATATAAAAATAGTCATTGGGAAATTTCATGAGAAATCGGCGACTGTGCCCTACTTTTATAGAAGGGTTCTTTATAGACAGCACTGCACACTCAACTCCTTTGAACAGTTTGAAGCACTGTATATGCACAACCCCAATGACAAACATCCGACCCAGCCGGGTTTCGAACCCAGTACCTCTGAGTTTCGAGCCACGACTGGTCCGAATGAGAAATCGGGGCCGGCCAAGTTAATGTGAAGCCGGCTAGTGACCACCACACACGCCGTCTAGCGACCACCAACTGCACTACACACACCGGGTGAGGCACCCGGTGTGTGTGATACAGTTGGTGGTCACCAGGCGGCGTGATAACCTCCCCGGGGGTACAGGGGTGAGCTGGAACCCCCTGGCTAAGGGGACACGCCTACAGAGACCGGCAGACTGACCGGCGTGTACCGGGCCTGGTACCGGGGTACACTAACATAGCACCAATACATACCTCACTGTAACAGTGGCGATGAAGGGGGGAGTAGCGCATCGATAGACAGCTTGACCGTCACACCAGCGACCGGGTTCGAACCCCGCTGATCAGACTTGGGCGTTTCAGGGAAATATCCTTATTTCTTCCATTTCGATGTGACGAGGAGACTATGTAAATGGCGGCATCGTCGAGGTTAACTGAGTGGGTCGTCCCGATTCGCCGAGGTGAATATTATTGACCAGTGAAGCATCTATCGACGTTAATTCACGTCTTTCGAAACTTACATTTCTAAATCTTATTTTTCCGAATCCCTTTCAGACATTACAAATCCAAAATAAGCTTCAATTTTACCATTCAACGTTTCCTCAGGTCGACCCCGAACTCACTTTAGTAACGAGCGAGGCTTAACAGTTATTGCTCAACGATTGCAGTTACTCTGTGAAACTCAATGACTCAAATCACTCAATGAATTATTGTAACATGATAAAAAAAATACTGTGGATCTGGTAATAATCATTCGCGAGGTTTTAATTTTCGCGAATTTCGCGAAGAGGACAAATTCGCGAATTGAAGAATAATGTGAAATTGTTATTTATAAGAGCGCTACCTATCATCGAAATTTTATTTTATTTATCGAAATTCGCGAATTCTAGACTTAGCGTAAAATCCCAAAATCACAAATTCGTGAAATCTAAACACGCGAAAATGACCAGATCAATAGTACTACTACTAGTGTAGTGGTTAAGCTCCCATAATGGAGCCATTGTGCATTTTATGATTAAAGCATGAAACTTCTACAATTATTAGTACATATCCTGTAGTTTATTTTAAGATGTGGAGGTTAGATTTGACCTCTGGTGACCTCTAGAGGTCATTGACCTTGAAAGGTCAAAATATCTAATTGCGAAGCCAAAAAGTGGTGAAAATTGTGTATTACAATATCTATGAAATGTTTTTGTATTCCAGAAGTGTACGAAATACTCTAAGAGACTCTTGATATTCATAAAAATAACATCAAGGTCATGTCAAGGTTACCTTAGGGTCATTTGAAGGTCAAAATGGCCACAAATAGTGAAAATATCCACTTTTAATCAATTTAAACAATACTAGTGGTGCAGTCATCTATTACAAAGGATTAGTTTTGACACAGTCCTGGTCAGATATCTTTTCCACGCGCATTTTAGGAGATTGAGGACAGTATCTAACTTTGGGGGGATACACCCTAAGTATTCCCCTTACTACACCCTTTCCTAAATGTTTAATTGGACGAGCAAAATTACAGTGTGCAGCAGCTGTTAAACATCAGTTTGGGCTCCCGTAAAAAACTATTGATGCATAATTGGGCTAATTATTTGTCAATATTTTGCTATAAATAACCTAATTATTTGTCAATATTTTGCTATGGGATCCCAAGCTAATGTTCTACAATGCTGCATAATTGTAATTTGGCCCGTTCAACTAAATATTGAGGAAGGAGCGTAATAAGTGATACCTAGCCTCCTTGCCAAGTTCGATACATCCCTTAATATCCTAAATGTGTGTGGAAAATACATAGGACGAAGGATATGTCAAAACCAGTCCCTTGTAATAAATGATTGTACAACAACAGCGAGGAAATTGATAAAAAGTGGAAATTTTCTGCCAGTTTGACCTTTAAATGACCTTGGTGTAACCTTGACATGACCTTGGTGTTATGTTTATCATTCAAAGCAGTCTCTTCGAGTATTTGACACACTTTTGGGACACAGAAACATATCATGGACATTGTAATATACAATTTCCACTACTTTTTGGCTATGCCAGTTAATATTTCGACCTTTCGAGGTCAATGACCTCTAGAGGTCATCAGAGGTCAAATCCAGTTTACCTCCACATCTAAAAATGACCCTTAGGATATGTTCTACAAGTGGTGGAAATTTCATGCCTTAATCATAAAATAATCAACGCGGGTCTAATGTTGGTCAACCGTCTGCGACGTTGGCTGCGCAATAATCCAACATTGATTCAACGTTTCGTGTTTTCTGGGTTGAACCTGAGATGAGATCATCCTATCATTAGTTGAATGAGCGGAGATAACCCCCCCCCCCCCCCCCCACCACCCACACAAACATCCTGATACTGTGGATATTCTGTTAATTTTCGTGTGTTTGAATTTTAGCGAAATCTGAGCTTGAGACTTTATAAGTTTAGAAGTTTAGAGCTTTCAAATTTTCATTTCTCTTTAGTAGCGCTATTATAATAATAATAATTTTCGTGAGATTCTTGAATTCGCAAATTTTTCTTCTTCGCCAAATTCAGAAAATTTAAAATTTTCGCGAATATTACCAGATGTACAGTATTTAATCTCATTTTTATTCACCTTGAAGTGTGAGTTGCTATCGCAATTCACACTTCAAGGTTAATAAAGTATTGATTTTCTAAAATATGTAAATCTGATTAATCAAAAGAAGCACAGAAAGATCTTAGTATGATGTAATATCCTATTTTTCATTGAATAAATTGTATTCTGTCATGAGCTGTATAGTGGTGTCGGGAGAGCTTAAAGGGTTAAACGTATCGTTATTGGGAGTAAGATGTTGATATCTCACCCCCTCCACCCCCCTTGGCATCATTTTGCGTCCCTGAGAGCTGATTTTACCCTTAAACAATCGGTCACGATTATACTCGGGTTTTTAAATTTTATTAACAATTTATATATTAGAGTTCGAAGATGTAAAGATAAAACGTGACATCAATTAGTAAGATTTCTAAAGCATTGACCTCCATTTTGTCAAATCTGAACATTTTTTTACCCACTTGAAAATTTCAATTAAATAACTTGGCGATTAAAAAGGTTTCTTCGTACAGACAGAGAAAGAGTTTTAGAACGGAAAAATTGTGTTTTAAAAAATGATCGAATATCATTAATTATCCAACCACTTCAAGTCATCTTCATCCACTACAAGTCGTGAATTGCGACTGCAATTCGCTGCTTGTAGTGTATGGACGGTAAATTCAGGCCTAAAAGTTTTTAACCCTTAAAGGGCTGAACTATTTTTATATAAACCATGAAGAAGAAAGCGTTTTTTTCAATTTGAAATCATCATAAATGTATTAGTTAGCTCTGTCTGATTCTTTTGAATACCTATGTTATGGGTGTATATGGACATTATAAATAGATTTACTCTTACAGTGCAGACTTTAGACGTCAGAATCGGACGTTTACAGACGTCAGATTCTGTTGTCTAAAGATCCCCGCGCTATAAGGGTTAAAGGGTTTTAAACGGCTTGTTAATGAGAGTAGGATGGGTTATCTATACCCCCCCCCCCTATACCCCACTGGGTGCTGCATGTCCTTCTTACTACCCGATTCACGTTGTCATCACGCCGAGTGTTGTTACAACAAAACGATGTCATACGCGACATCCATGTCACTTTGACCCTGCAGATAGGCAGGATTTCTATTTTGCAGAACACATACAAATATTCAAATGTAAGAAATAAAACACGATGAACCGACAACGGGGATATAGTAAACATCACAGTAAAAATAACCCTCAAAACAAACCAGCACGAACGCGATAATGATCAAATTTAATTTTAATGATAATATACATTTGTCTTCATTTACAATTATGCTGAAAATTACTCCATTATAATTAATCCCAATTACAATTATAATTGACCCCAACTCTGAGACCAAGGTCACATAACAAGTTTCAAACTGGTTTGCTTTTTTCGTTCTCGACAATTTTCATGTGAAATCCAGGAATACAAAGCGAATTTCTCTCTAATTTTGTGCCTGTTCGCGCGCTTTAGCCACCTACGTGCTCGCTCCCGCGTTCGCGTTTTGTCTGTTTTGCACTCAACCCTTAAAGCGCTGAATTATTTTTGTATAACCCTTGGTGACCAAAGGGTTTTTTTCAATTTGAAATCATCATTAATGTCCTAGTTAACTCTTCCTGATTCATTTGAATACCTATGTTATGGGTCTACGGCCATTAGAAATATTTTTACTCTTACAGTGCGGGGATAGACTTTGACCCCAACTCTGAGACCAAGGTCACATAACAAGTTTCAAACTGGTTTGCTTTTTTCGTTGTAAGGGTTAAATAACGGGCGGACCAATATGTCAAAGCTGGCAGCTCGGTCTACAAAATGAAAAAACAGAATGTCTTTATTTTTTGTTTGGTATCAGATGTTAATGAGAGAAGTATGGGACTATCAGAACTCTGTCTGACAGGATGACCCTCCCCCCACCCCCAGTTCTACCCCAGTAAGCAAGAGACAATGCACCAATTCCGGTTTAATGATGGTCAACCGTCTACAACGCTGGCCCAACATTAACTTACCATCGGTTTGAAGTCTTGTGTTTGTTTGGATGACATCCAATGAACGAAAGACGTTGAGAAAATGTTGGATGAAGGTTGGTCCAGCGTCTACAACGCTGGCCAAACGTTAAACCAACATTGGTTCAACGTTTGTGTTTGCTGGATACAGACACTGACTGAGAGTTGGACTCGAACCAGAGGTGTCCCGCTGTCACATGAGATGTTGTGACAACGCATCACTGATAATGATTAGATTACAATAGAACTTTTATTACCAGATTATCAAGCGTGAGTAAATAATTATTTGAATTCAAACCCACCCTCTTGGACAGATAGATAGGATTTCAGCCCTTACAGCGCGGGGATCGACCTAAGTTGTCAGAATCTGACGTCTGTAGACGTCAGATTTTGACGTCTCAAGTCGATCTCCGCACTGAAAAAGTAAAAATATTTATAATGGCCGTAGACCAAAAACATAGGTATTCAAATGAAGTGGAAATAGCTAGTTAAGACATTTTTGCTGATTTCAAATTGAATAAAACCCTTTGGTCTCCATTTTTTTGTAAACAAATTCGGCGCATTAACCTTAAAGCGTTGAAATACCCTGGTGTAAACCATGAAGACCAAAGGGTTTTTTCCAGTTTGAAATCATCATAAACGTCTCAGTCAGCTCTTTTTGCATCATTTGAATACCTATGTTATGTTAGAGCCATTAGAAATATTTTACTTCTCACAGTGCGGGGGTTGACTTTAGGATTCAGAATCTGACGTCTACATTCAAATTCCTACCACACAAAATTGTGATTCAACTAGCAGTATTTACTGTATAGTTTGTTTGAAATGCAATAAATTATATGTGGGAGAAACTGGGCTCTCCTTCAGAAAAAGGATAAACATACATCGTTCGAATGTACGCCTTAAGAAAGACACAGCAGTTGCCAAACAACTTTAACTCCGGGAGCTGCAGGGCGACCCATCTGAGAGTGTTGTATCTTGAAGTATTGAAGAATACAGGAGACATAACTCTAAATAAGATTGGGCGACTTGAAGCGGAAAGGAAGTGGTAAATAGCCCTGAAAACGTTTTAACCATTCAGCTTAAATACGGTACCTTCCCTAAGGATAGTGGCGTCACCCCCTTTGTTATTACCTACTCTGCAACTGCGGTGGAGGCAGCTAAATTAGTGAACACTTCCTTCAATAAACTTGAAGCGAAACATCCAAACATCCTGCATAAACGGTGCGTAACAGCATTTAAAAGGGGACAAAATCTACGTGATCTCTTGGTGAGAAGTAGACTGGGGAAAGCCCCACTGGACAACCCAACGGTTACCAGATCCGACTCAAGTCAGGATCTGACTACATTAGTAAATGCATTAGATGAGGTATTATTTATATCAATTAGTATGATTGTTTTCCTTTTTATAAATCAATCTATACTTCCCCTCGGTCAGTGCACTAGGTTGGGAACATGGAAAGGCATGCCCTTGAAGGGGTGGCGAAAGTCAGACCCTTTAGGGTATGATGAGAGTACGGTTGACAGGTTGATACCGGGTTTTATGGGGAACCAGGTACTGGAACTCTTACCCGTCCCAAACCATGGACCCTAACTCTCACCCTGACCACAAAACCAACCAACCAACCAACCAACGAACCAACCAACCAACTAAATAATTTGCTTACCTACCTACCAGTATAGTTTTGAACCAGACTCTGAACATGCCAGCAAACCCATATAATCTCAGAGGACGGAATCACCAAAGCTTTGATTGATTTAAAAGTGTCCTCTTCAATATTCGACGCTTTAAGCCAAGCAGCACGTGACCAAACATGTGACTGAATTGATTAATTTATTACTTCACCCCTCCTCCAACGGATTCAACGTCTCATGTCTGCTTAGGTTGAAACTGTGCTGGTTTAATGTTGGGCCGGCGTCGTAGACGCTGGCCCAGCATTAAACCAGCACAGGGTTAACGTTACTTGTTTGTTTAGTGTTCACAGACGGGTGTTAGTCACAATGTTTGTGCTGCGCCACATGGCAGACCAGTGTGAATACACAGACCTCGGTCCAATGCTGTTTTAATGCTGGGTCAACGTCGACGGTTGTTGACCAGCATTGGGCCAACGCCTGCTGCATGCTTGGACATTGTGTTGAGAACGTTTCAGGAGGGAGTGCCTAGCCACCTGGTCACTCTATGTAGATAAGCCAAGGCAGATAGCAGACATAACACACACAATAATAACAGGAATAATACATGTCTATCAGTCAAATTATAGAATAGAGAATGCGACACATTTCTCTATCATTTAGAAAAGTACAATAAAAACACTATGAAGACGTCAGAAAGCCGACATAGAGGCTCCGACACTCTACAATAATGATACTCAGTATTGTCGGGGGCCAACGTGACCGGGGTAGCGTGCTCGGCCTCAGACCACCAGAATCTGGAGGGCAGTCTCATCTCACTCATCTCACCATTCTTAAGAGGTTTTCCTGGCCCAATTTAGCCTATATCT
>OZ024915.1:74990967-74992664 GCA_964017125.1 Flabesymbios commensalis
CTGTGTGCTAGAGGTTCATAAAACAAAACATGTCAAATATGACACTCTGTGTGCTAGAGGTTCATAAAGCTAAATACATCACATGTGACACTCTGTGTGCTAGAGGTTTCATAAAGCTAGATATGTCACAAATGACACTCTGTGTGCTAGAGGTGCATGAGGCTAAATGTGGCACATTTGACACTCTGTGTGCTAGAGGTTCATTAAGCTAAATATGTCACATATGACACTCTGTGTGCTAGAGGTTCATTAAGCTAAATATGTCACATATGACACTCTGTGTGCTAGAGGTTTATTAAGCAAAATATGCCACATATGACACTCTCTGTGTGCTAGGGTCATAAAACACATATCATTATTTTCAGGAGAGCGATGTATCTCTTGTTTTGCAATTTTGACAAACCCAGAAGGGACATGCATCGACAAATTGGAAAAGTACAAGCACTGAATTCTGTACTAATGGATGTATGGAAGCAGCTATAACAGCAGAAACCAAAATTCATGGTAAGTATGTATAGATGTAAATATGTTTGTGTACAGGTTACCAAAAAGGTAGAGTACAGGGTGGAGAAAATGAGTATGTTGGATGTAAATACGTGTGTGGACAGGTTTTCCACGAGGAATATTTGAGTGTGGGGGGGGGGGGGGGTCCAAAAGGGGTGGAGAGGCTGGATGTCCTCCCCAGAAAATAAATTCTCAGTTTTGTCACTTTAAGCCCTTACGATGCACTAAAGCATAATTTACATCATTGAAAACATGCCTTTTTCACAGTTAAGAATGTAGAGCTCCGAGGGTTTTAACTGACCTAAAACACATCCGACCTAAATGAGGATCCCTCATAAATCAACAGCTTGGTCACACCTGACTGATTATAGCACCATAGGTCTACCATGACAATTGGTCTGTACTTGATTAACAATAACTCTACATTCCCGGCTTAGAATGTAGTGGGTCGGACAAAGCAAATAATGTAGTGGTGTTTTTGAAAGTCGAGAATTGCGACAGCAATTCCCGGTTTGTTGAGTAAATATATAATAGTAAATATAATAGTAAATTCAGGCTTGAAAGGGTTAAATGTCAGTGCTTAAAATGGGCTATATAAATATATACATAATTGTTTTTGTTTCAGATGATGATAGATTCATCTTCAGATATTGCAACTTGGTTACTCCGGATAAAAATACTACATGCGTGAATGATGTGCAGAAGATATTCACTCACAATTTGAATCCCCTGGACATAGACACAGATATTAATTTTGAATCGGCTAGAGGTCGAGTGTGTATGTGTAGTCATTTTAAATGTAATGATCAGTCATATTTAGACATACTGAGCTCAGAGGCGCGCACAAATACCTCTGAATTTAAACATCCAATGATGCTGCTTGTTAACATATTGTTTATTTGCTCTATAAAAATTGCTTCACTTTAATAATTAGACAGCCTAATCCATAATGACATCATGGCGATGGACATGCAAAGGTGGATTTTTCCACCTTGTAACACCCTTTTTGTCAAAGAAGACAATATTTAATAATTAGTTTAATATTTTGTTGTTTTTAACGAGGCATTTAGAGGCGGATGATGAACCAATAAAACTATAAGCAATATTCTATTGTTGTCATGAATTTACTCACCATTCACATAATAAACAGTTCCTTGTAGAAGTAGTATTACTCTAGACAGTCAGTCAGAGAC
>OZ024915.1:74995364-75054253 GCA_964017125.1 Flabesymbios commensalis
CTCACTCACTCACTCACTCACTCACTCACTCACTCACTCACTCACTTTCAATGCTGAACAAACGTCTGAGACGCTTGTTGTTCTGACAACAAACCAGTGAAAATAGATTCACTAATGAATGTTAAATTCAGTGATGAAGGACGAATTTGCTAATGAAGACCGAAATCATTGATGAGGGACGAATCCACTAATGAAACTTGCGATTTGCCCAGAAGTAAAATGAGCAAATGTCGCGTGAGTTGACGATATTTATGGTGAGATTAGATGGAGATTGCGGAATGTGTCTTGGGAAATGACAAACAGATAATTAGCTGTCTCAGTGCTACAGCGCGTTTATTAAGACGGACTGCGCGCAGATAAGTAACTGACTAACATTTGTCAGTTTAGAAGGCTTCATGTTTAAAGGGACCAGCCCAGGCTTAAATCATAAAAAAATCGGTGATTTTTTTCTGGCTCCTTAATATGACCATATTATTATGTCCATAGACTAGAACTGCAAAAGTTTTTAAATTTTTCTGTTGCGCATTCACCAGTTAGGCTAGATATATTTTAAGGGGGCTTACACCTATTACGATTGTGATGGATGGTCCAATTTCGTGTAATTTGGTGCTTTCTATTACACGTTTTGAATTGAAAGACAAAAAATATTCCACCGCCCTCCCCCCCCCCCACATAAAAAAGGCTTATCATTATTAGCCTGAATTAATTGCAGATCCGACAACTGAGCAGAGCAGGGCGGAACAGAACAGAGGAGAGCAGAGCAGCAGTAGCAGTAAATTATTGCTTTACGTCATTTTTCGGCACTAATAATAATTTAAGTGAAATTGTAATACGATAAAATCAGTGTAGTCTATTGATGAGATGAATGATGTACAGATGATGACGTGAGGCTGGGTTGATAGGGAATGGTGGATTGTTGAGAGTGTTTTCTTTCACTCGCCCTAAAAGAGGTTCTGGGTATGTCTAGGGGATTTACCCCCCCCCCCCCCCCCTAGCATTCTCAAACTTCCTGAGATTCGTTTTTTTGTTCAAAACACGGCTCCGCTATCATTTGGTCGGCTAGTCACAAAAGTTACAATAATTGAGGGTAACTTTATTCATCCAATGTGAGAGCCCTAACGTGAAACATTCTATTACCGGTTGTTTAAGGCGACCACGGGGGCTGCATTGGGTACACCGCTGGCAATCCGCTCGAAGAATATGGTCAGACTCGCGGAGACTGCAGTTTCCCTTGGATAATTGCTGTAGACTAGTGCTTCCGTATCATGCTGTACATCAGACAACAGACGGAACAGATCCCTAATGACCCTCCCTATGGTGGCAAAAAGTAATACTACTGGCAACCATGCCAGTACCCCGAGTGAGCAGAGCAGAGCAGAGCAGAGCACATGGCACAGAGCGGACCAGAGCAGAGCAGAGCAGAGCGAAACAGAACAGAGCAAAACAGAACAGAACAGAACAAAACAGAACAGAACGGAACGGAACGGAACGGAACGGAACGGAACGGAACGGAACGAACGGAACCGGACGGGACGGAGCGGAGCGGAGCGGAGCGGAGCGGAGCGGAGCGGAGCGGAGCGGAAGAGAACAGAACAGAACAGAACAGAACAGAACAGAACAGAACAGAACACAACACAACACAACACAACACAACACAACACAACACAACACAACACAACAAAACACAACACAACACAACACAACACAACACAACACAACACAACACAACAAAACAAAACAAACACAAAACAGAGTATAACACAGCAGAGCAGATCAGAGCAGAGCAGAGCAGAGCAGAGCAGAGCAGAGCAGAGCAGAGCAGAGCAGAGCAGAATAAAGCAGAGAATAACAGAACATAACAGAGTAGAGCAGAACACAGCGATGCAGAGAAACATTGCGAAAAGCATAGCATAGCACACGAACATGAAGCAGTTTGGCATTTTTCGTTTTTGTCTGGCTCGGCGCCCAAAGCTAACACGGGATGCCTAAACAACGTTGCCTCAATGTTGGGACAATGTTGTGGATGCTGGCCCATCATTGAGGCAGCATTGGACATACATCACATGCTGGGGCTTATGAGCGCTAATTAAATCCCAAAACATTATTTATCGACTTACCATGCTTATTGACTACATGTAGATTACTCATATTTATTTTAATGATACGTTAATTATACAGACTGGTTTGGAGTTTATTGGGTTAAATCACAATTAGCGATAATTAGGGAGCTTTGGAGTTTAGGGGGTCAGCTCCCAGTTTTTGATAATTAGAAAACCACTTTTGTAATTAAAAAACAATCAAAATACGGCTTTGTGTTTATAATTTAATTAATCTATTAGACATTTATGTTCGCCGCTGACATTTATATTCAATGTGAGGCTGTAAGATCCTGGTACTGTGGCCGAATCATTGCAATATAGATGTAGAATTAAACGTGCGCGCATATTAGAGAAGTTTCGGTATGGCCACAGGATGTAGAAGGTTAATTAAAACAACAAAATTAATAAGGTTGTCGTTTTTTACGGCTCTCATCTTATCCCGCAAAGCAACAACAGCAGGTGGAGGGGGGGCTGGCGGTAGATTGAAAAGCTTAATGCCACCAGCATCACTACATAACTCTAATACCAGCGGCTGTTCTCATCACATTACATACTCCCCCGTCACTGTGCCGTGTGTATTTTCACTAACCTGTTACCATAGTACAGAGTTTGATCAAATTCACAAACAGTAACACAATATTACTACACCAGGCCGGCTTGAGAATATATTTTTTGTCAATATCTAAGATATACAGAGCCAGCATTGGACCACCAATGAGGGGTAATGTTGGCCCACCATCTACGACGCTTGACCAACATTAAACTAACATTGGTGCGATCCCGTAGTATAGATGGTGGAAATGATGGTAAAATAAATTGTTTATTAATTGCTTTATTTTTTCTCGAGGACGGCATCGCTGATGCAGTTATTGTCAGCTTGACTCTTTAAGTGCTTCCTTACTACTTAACATTTTCCTTTCATTTGAATTTGGCATTGCTCACGCAATTGCCAACTTAAAATGAAAGGAAAATACCTCCTCACTTAAAAATTAAACCTGCTAAATTTCACAATGAGGGCTTTACTCAAGATTTATACATGCATATTTGTTCAATTTCTGTCAAATTTTAGTTGTGGAAAAACAGTATGAATGCGCTTAAAAGCGTCGCCCGCACTCAAAGGGTTCAAGCGCAAAAAAAGCAGCTACATTGAAAAAATAGATTTGTAATTTACACTTATAATTGTGTCTTTTCCGTGATGGGAGGTAGTAAGTTTAGTGCGGGAACGGATGACCGTCTACGTACGTCAGAATCTGACGTCTACAGACGTCAGATTCTGACGTATATAGACGGTCATATACAGACAGATATTTATAATAGCCTTAGACACATAACATAGGCATTCGAATGAATGAACTAAGGTATTTATGATGATTTCAAATTGAAAAAACCCTTTGGTCTCCATGCTTCATACAACAATTATTTAATCCCCTAATTAAGGAATATCCAGCGTTGTTAGGGTTAGAAAAAGAGTAGCCTATCCAATAGCTTAGATAAGATTACCCTATCTATAAGTTCAGTGAGTCGATCAGCTGTAGTAGGGTATGTTAGCCGAAAAATAGTAGCACGACGGATAAAAGCACCAATTTTTGTGGGTTTCTATGGCCACATTGAATATTTGTTTCTTGTCCCCCAAAAAATACAATATATTTTAACGTCAAAATCCAAGATGGAAGCCAGAATTTGGTAACATCGTCACAAATTGGCCAATATTTTGGGTAGAATATTATGTGACCTGTCGCTCAGCAGGTTTTTAGCATGTTTAGGGTCAGTTAGTCGATTGCAATAATCCATGTTGACATTAGAACACCACACCAATAACTATGAAGCAAATAGATGTAAAAATGAGTTATACCATACGAAAAAAAGCTCCTTATTCTCTCCGATGAATGATTGCTTGCCTTCAGTCATGATTTCAACACAAGGATACATTATTAGCCCCTTCAAACCTGACTTTACCGTTGTCATCTTCATCCACTACAAGCAGCGAATTTCTGTCGCAATTCTCGACTTGTGGATGAAGATAACTTGAAGTGGGCATGGTTTTATTATTTTTATTTATTAAAACAGTTCCTTGAAAATTTTAGTTCTAAAACCCCTATAGATGTGGGAAATGATATCTTCTGAGATGCAAATGATTCTTTGATGCATCGTGATGGCTTAAAAAACAAGGTTTCGCTTGCAGATGTGGCTGGCAAGTATGGTGAAGGGAACGCAGCCAGTATTAAAGGTGATATATCACCCCTTATATAGTATGAATAAATTTGTGAGAAATAAATCAAAGTTGCCACAAGATGGGGCACAAGTGTTTCCTTATATGGGGGGATTGGCTATCATGTGACCCTCTGAGAGGGTTACATGATAGCCAATTATCCCCATATATGGGGTGATTAGCTATCATGTGTCCCTCTGAGAGGGTCACATGATAGCCAATCACCCCATATAAGGACATAATTATTTATACCATATAAGGGGTGATAGATCACCTTTAATACATTGGGTATAAAACTGTTATGAAACCATCATGTCCAGCACAGGTGCGCGGACCCGGCAGATCGACATTGGTCTAATGGTTATTCCTTTCAATATGGGACCCTATTCATCCGTCAGAATCTGATATCTGTAGACCGACAGATTCTGATATGACGTATAAAGACGGTCTGGACAAAAAAGGGGGGGGGGTGGTGGTGTGGCACAATGAATAAAGCGCCTGACTGCATAGCTAGTCATGCATGCGTCCCGGGTTTGAACCCCACTGATTCTTGTTCTCCCTTCTCAATGAGACTAGGCGATCACGTTAATGGCGGCCTCGTCGAGTTAAGTTTGAGACCAGTGTATCGACGTTAATTTCGCGCAGGGCCACGTGCTGCGCGCTCACTCATTCAAGAATGAAAATAATTCAAACGGCTGTAGACCCATAACATAGGTAGAGGCCTATTCAAAAGAAGCGGAAATAGCTAGCTGGGACATTTATGATGATTTCAAAAACCCAGAGTTCACTCGCCACTCTCGGTACTACGATTTCAAAAAAATACATTCCGTCATTCCTTCATTCCATTCACCCCCTACCCCTCCCTCTAAAAAAAGAGTTGTTAATAAACTAAGTGCACTTAGCGAGGTTCATAAGTCTTTTCCAAGGAAATTCGTTTGCTGGTCTATTCTCTAGTGCCAGACGTAGGGCATCCTGTAGGTGCCTAGGGATATCAAGCATGTACGACAGTTGGTTTTTAATGTGTACACATTGAATATGACTTGTTCACATTCAACACTGTCTAGGCTGATGGTGAATGCAGAGTTTGACAAACTCACTGTAGGCCCCTACTCATTGTAGTTGTTTTACTAATGTGAGAAAAATGCCACAGCAGTCTCCGTAGCTTCCTCCATGTAAACCATATCAAGCACTTTATCAACCCGAAACTTGTAGTACTGCTAAATAACCAGTACTGAATCATCATGCATATCACGAGAAAGTAGACGTAGAGCATGAACTCATCAGTTAGCTGTGTGTAAAGATTGCCGCTTTTAACTCTGTCTGCCTTTATGTAAGTCGTGTCTTCAGAAACCTGCAGCAGAAAGTGGTGCAAAGATTGCAAATGCTTGCACAGGCATTTGACACAGTCAGAGTGAAAGCCAGCGGATCTTGTGGTACCTCACCAACATCATAATTTGCTCATCATCAGCCAGTTTATAGAAATCTGCGTAAGTTTACTTCCACCTATAAGGAAATGACATAGGGCTACAGGTGTGCAATTTTGCAATTCAAATGTCATTGAGTCATGTTTATGGCTTATACTGCTATAAATGATATAATTTAGTAAATAAAGCTCTCACTTCATAAATTCAATTTTATTTATAGACCTAGATATTTTAGCTAGGTTGGGGGGGGGGGAATACATGTATATACCATAAACTGAATTGTTTTGATCTTAAACGTAGCCTACCTTAGGCTGTTGTCAAGGAAATCCAAGATGGCTTTGATGGTCTCTTCTACTTTTTTGGGGATAGCCTACTGTGTTGAGCATCCTTTGCCATCAATGCGCTCCTGTGCGCAACACAATGAGTAGCTAGCAAATCCTTGTTAAGTCCTCTTTGGCAGTGGCCAGCAAAGCCATTCCTGGTGGATTGCATGACGGATGCCCCATCACAAGTCACTCCAGCCTCTATTGAGGCAGCTGTGGCATCGCGTTCAATCCATCTTGCAATCGCGAGAAAATATTCCCTGCATTTGGTGACCCCCAGATTGTTTCTATACTGAGCAGTTTGGTCTGAATCTTGCCCTCTTCATTGTCCACAAACCGGACAAGAAAGACCACTTGTTCTACTCGTCGTTTATCTGTGGCTTCGTCCAGAATAACGCTCCAGAATAAGGCTCTTACTAACTTTTCACTGAGCTCGTCCTTCATGAACTCTGAAATTCTTTATAATCCCCTTACCATGTACTGACGTGAAGACGTCATGTTTTTAAAGACATCACTGGTCGGATCAGCACACATTGCAAATTCTGCCATATGCTCTGCAGTGGTGAATGAATCTTTGTGGTAGCATATAATATAAGCTTGTTTATATGGGCTTTCCTTGGTGTTAAGTAGGGCCTATTTATTGAGTTTGTCTTTCTGTTTCACCAAATCTCTCTCAAACTTCAGCGCAAGGCCTGTTCGCGGGCCTTGCTATATCCTTCAATCTGGGGATGTTTTCGAGATATGTGTTTATTGCAGGTTTCCACTTTAATGGATGCGAATACCATACCACACACCATGCAACTCATGGTATCACTTTCTCCGTGATTGTAGTTCATTAGATAGTCTAGTTTGTAGTTTAGCTTCCACGTTCTGTCCTTCGATCTTTGCGTAGGCCTACTATTAGACTTAGTAATACTCTGGTCCTACTACTACATGGTACCTTAGTACGCCCAGTAACAAGACACACTGATATTGTGCGTATTTTCGATGCCAGTGGTAGAAATAGTAGGCTGAACCCTACCATCAGGATCATCTGCAGGTTTGGATTGCTGCAGGTTTGGATTTCTTCCCAGATTTCCCCATCAATGTTAAAGGGATAACTGATTTCCGGTCTACCTTTCATGTGTCTATTTATGTTTTTCATCAGCTTGATAGGCGAGTAATTTGGGCTATTTTGTCACTATAATTTAAATTACTGAACCAAATAATTGTTCAAAATAATGTATTTTTTATGTTTATGATAAATATATACATAAAAAACTAGGACAATTGAGGTTTACAATTTAAATTAGACCCCAAAGTGAAGTTGTTTCAAACTCGACTGTAGTGTATCACTAAGCCAGCATGTCAGTAGACCTCAATTGTCATATTGAATCCAATACATGTATAGACGTCATAGGTGTATTGGACATGGTGTGTATACGTCTATGATCGATGTCCACATATTTTCATGGGAGAAGGATACATTATGCAAGTTTATGGGCTTGGATGTTTTATTCTTGTTGTAATATTTTAATACGTTTCATAATGAAGCAGAAGGAGCTATTATAATGTATTCATTTATCTAATACATTTGCTACGATTTGAAAGATATTGATGTTAAGAATTAATTTGACTATGATTAAAATTGTGATCAACACAATGTTCACATACAATGTTTACATACCCATGAAAAAACGATCAAAAAGCATTGGTTGACAGTTTCAGCGGAAGTAATCTATCCCTTTTCTCACCAATTCTCGCTGAAGGAAGCTCACACACATCAATCAGTGTCGTGAGATTTGAAGTCGGTTGTCCATTCCCTCAATGTTTTTACCCGGCTGATACAGCTATGAAGATTTAGAGGAACCAAATTTTGTGCACTATAAGGCTAGGTAGGCCTATACGTTAGTTATTCCCCATGGGATCATGTTTGGCCATTGTCAGTTATTTATCCCCTACGCCCAGATTAGAGTTTGATTGGTTCAGAGTCAGGCTAGGTTAATCACACCACCTGATAGTGTACACCCGCTACACAACCTAATTAGGCTCCTACCAAAGAGTAGCTCATTGTTGGGCCATCGTTTATGTCTAGTTCACGTCCGCATTTACTTGAGGTATACTGGGAACGCCAAGCTTCTTTCAGGGGGCAGACCCTCCCCCCCCCCCCTCACTCTCCCCTCCTCTGTTACTGTACGCCCAACAGGTGCTGTGTCCACTGAGACTTGTGACAAGATGAAAAACAATCCATAGACCTACACATTATTGAATCAGATCACAGGTCATGAATTGGAAATAATTCTTTCGCCATTGAACTTGAAAATGTAAATATATATAAAGTAGGCTAGACTATAATTGCTACTAATCTCATCATTAACACTATGAAGTTATAAGTGATGTTACAGGCATACGCCTAGGCTATGGTAAGTTTCCTTCTAAACTGCAGTTCTGAAAATTTTGGTATGAGATAAAAAGACAATACCATGGCTAAAGTTGTATCGTCTCTCCCTAATTTTATTCTCACTTGGGTCATGGGTCTTAGGTCTAGGGCAATACAAGACCCATTGTATTCTCCCTCTGGTCATGGGTCTTGTATCGCCCTAGACCTTCGGTCTTCAGGCGATACAAGACCCATGACCCGAGGAAGAATGAAACTAGGTCGGGCCGATATGCGGGACAATACAACTTTAGCCATGGTATAATCTATAAATACACACCAGTAATCGAGGCCACCCATGGGGGGGGGGTGATTTGACAAGGGACGCAATATTCTAAAAATAACCCCAGGCACGAGTCACTAATAGTTCTTTGTTATCATGCCTATGGGCTTTTTTTGGACAAAAGGGAAAAACTAGGTCGGAAAAGCTTGATTAAAATATAAAGTTTTAAATTTTTTTCTGAAAGATTGCACTGTTTTTGAAGTTCTAATTTCACCGGGGAGATAATCCCACAATTTTGGTGCAGCTACAGATAAAGACCCTTCACCCGTCTTTGGTGAATCCAAGGAACAAATAAAACATTTTGGGTCAGATGAGCGAAGATCACGAGTACGGTTCGGAGGCTTTCTGTGCATGATGTTGTTTACAGTAGACCATAACTTACTTGAATTGTTATTATTTCATGTATTTGTTTGCGGATGTACTGCCGTCTCTCATTAGCTATCAATCTGTTACACAGATGTAATTGTTTAGAATATTTCGACCTGTCAGTCAGAAGACAGGTTCTTCGCCAGACTAGCCCAAGTTGATGGCACTTGCGTTTCGTAACATCAATTTTGTCTCTCCTCCAGGGATTTTGTGGCTTTTGTGAGACAGTTTTAGTTTTAAGAGGAGCATGACAATCAAGTATAGATTCTAGTATTTTGTTCCTATAAGTAATTATCTTAGCATAATTTTCTTTTGTATGTTTATTTGCAAATCGGCAATTACAAGCATATGGTAAGACAACTTGTCAAATGGAAATATAGGAGGAAGTGTTTGAGTCGTTGAACGGCGGATGAATATGTCAAACCAATGCCCATGAATATGAGTGGGAAAATGTACTTCCTGACTGAGACCAAAAGATAGACGTCCGAAATGGACGAGGTCTGAAATCACCGGCAGTCCACAAAACCATACAATTTCCAGGAATAATTTTCCAAAGTTTTTGCCAGGAACCACCTAATCTGCCATATTTTCTTTAAAATATGACGATTTTTCAACATACCAGGAAATTAGCGTTAGAATAGTTTATCCTTCTACGTAAATTCGCCGATTAAGTCTCACCCACTGGGCTGTCAGAGGCCTGTCTCGGTCCGTCCCCCATCTGGCGAGCCAAAGGGACTGTTGTGTCTCGTTAAATCGACCCACAACTTAAGTCGGTTAATATTACTTGCATTTGTTTAATTTGCGACCGAACATTTGCAAATGTTTATGTTCAAGCACTCATTTCATTCCCAATAACTGTGATATAACCTGCTAATAAAACAGATTAATAACGACTTTAGCTGTGCCCACCTAAAACAAAAAGAAACGTTTCACACTAGTCTCTGTTTTTGAATATTTAGGTAATTATTTTTCGAAAATTATGTAAACTGATCACTTTTAGCCCAATTTTTTTTTATGCAAGTAGTTTGTCGTCAGTGAATACATGTATACCACTTCAAAACAGTTTTTAAAAATATGTAACCCTTTCAGTCCAGAAGGCTCTTTTAGCGAACATTGGCCTCAGCCTCTGTATTGTCATATATTGAGACAACATAATTATTGATAAGAATTAATCATTATTAATAGTGAGGGATTGTGAGAGAACATCAACGATGGTAATGTCACATTTATTGATCAAATAATTTGTGCTTCTAGTTATTTACAATGTCGTACAAGATGGCGGCCAGCGTTTAGTAATATGTGTAAATTGGTCAATTATCTTTTGTAGTACAATGTACATCATTTCAAAACAGCATGATAAATTTTGACAAAAATCTATAACTTTTAGTCAACAATGCCATAATAACAATTTCCATGACCACAGTAAGTAGCCTACTTGTGTCGTTTACATTCACCATAGCGTACTGTATTTGATCTAATTATGTTATGATCTCGGGTTGGGTGAAATCAAAGTATGGGGACTATTGATACAAACATGTTTTTTTTAGTAAATATAAGACATATGGACAACTGAATTTTTTTAAACAGTTAGGCCACTAATGGTCATTGATATTGTTGTGTTCAAGCAAATAGCCTATACTATCATTTTAAAATAGGCTCAAGTTTAAAGTTCAATTTAAAAGTTAATGACATTTTGTTGAGAGTGATAAAAATAGCATCGAGCTATTCTGGAACCTTGGACGATATATATAACATGACACCCCCTTTTAGAAACTAAGTTGTCCACAAATCCTTCTCAAATTAATATTAGATAATCTCCGAACTCTACGTTGTGTTATGTTGTGTTACAGTAATGGCATGGCTATCTAGCTCAGCTTGCCATGTGTATTACATGTATTAAAGTCAATGATGGCCGACTCGGCTATTTGGAATTTGATCAAGCTGAAATTCTTGCAGGGTGCATCATTTATAGCAAGTCTGGATATCTACCTCGGTACTATGCAGATACTATGCACATTAGTGTACAAATAACTTACATCATCATGATTTTTTAAATTATACCTGTTTGTCCGGTATCAGGCATATTAAAAGTTAATTTGATTAAGTTGAAAATTTCAGAGCATATCCTTACCTGAAACGCACATTTTGTTTTGTAGTAATGGTCCAGCTATCTGGCACGATTTGTCAAATACCAGGCATATTAAAGTTATTTATGGCTGATAATCAGCAACTTTTAATTTGTTCGAGTTGTTACATTTTCAGACCATATCCCTCCCTGAAAGAAATCCATGCAGGGGTTACCAAGCTCCACTCTGGACAAGGAACTGACATCCGAGGTGACGACAATACCCCGGCCTCACTTCGTCCGACGGGGGAGAAAATAGCAAACCAAATTTTTCCACTAGTAAAATGTCATATTCAGATAAATTCTCCAGTACTATATTAATTATAAAAAAGAAATTGCCAAGGGTCGAATGAGCTTACAGCCACAGAGATTGGACACATCAGCTATTGTGTTGCAGTTCAAAGTATGATCAGATGTTATTTAAAAAAAATTAAAAGGGGAAATAAAAACAACATAGGACATATTATTTGTGATATTTATTGAAAGACTTTAAAAGCCCGCTTTTCATATTAGTGTTTCTAAAAACATTTTTTGTAGTTCTGAAGGTAGCAGAACTTGTTTACAAGTATTGATAAATACATACAGCATAGCGTCTGGTAAAACCAGAAAAATAGATGGCAATATTGTAAACAGTATATAATAAAGTACAGATATAAAAACAGACCTAGTCAGGCAACACCTAGCAACGTGCACTTTGTGTACAATTATCAAATACTGCACATTATGTGCAGCCAACTGTTTGTGCACGTAGGGTATTATGTCAACCTGGCTGGAAAATGCAAAACTAAAATACTTCTAATAATATCATAGCGTTATAAACAATCTGTTTGCCTGCAAATAAACTGGCGAACAAACCATGTTTAAATAATTACAAGGGAAAAATAATTACATCCAATATGTTGTGTGAACAGTTGAGAATGTCAGATTTTTCATAGGTATATAGTTTTACACAACTGACCTGTCGAAATAATGCACTCCCAACGAACATGATACATGGGCTCGTTTTTGTTTTAAAGCTAGTCCATCGTCGTAAATGATGGACTAGCTTTGAAACAAAAATGGGCTAATGTCTCGAGTTAGATGAGCAATGATACTCAGCTTATAAAAACCTATACACATTACAAAGTGTTAAGAGGCAGACATAGACAATACGTAAAAGGAAATGGCTCATTTCCTCTGAGTACATGGAAAGCTGCCCCGTTGCTGTTTGCCCATATCCACCCCAGTTGAGTCCTTGGATTCAAATTGTTTAAGCACTTTAAATCCTAGGGAACAAAAACTTATCCACACAATTCAAAGCGTCTAATTCAACTAGTACTTGAAGCAAAAAGCAGATCAAATGAAAACAGTAAATTATAGACATGGCGGTATGCGAATATTGGAGAACTTGACCAAATGTTCGCATACGCTGAGAAAGTTAAAAATCCCTTACCAATCACAATATATAATCTGACAGAAATTATACACAGAGATTGAAAGCTCCACACAAAATCCGTGAACCATAAATAGCATCAAAGAATACTCAAAATGTTGAAAACTTTGTAATTGTCTATGCGAATTGATTACTAAAAAAATGAAAAAGTGGTTTATATCACACAAATCTCAATTTCTCTTTCAGTTTACATTGGTTTTGTGTTTGAACATGATTATAATCTAGTGATAAAATACATCTGTTGATCTTTGATATAAAGATCCGTATTATTGATTTATCATCTAGGTATCATGTAGTTTTCTTGTTAACTGTTTACTAAGTTGATCTCTAAATGGAATGGCACACGGAATGTTAGTAATATATAAACATCACATTTTAAATTCACTAAATTACAATGTATCACATGAATTCATGCCTGCTTGTTCTAGATACTGAGAAACAATTCAATTTGCGAGATGTTTATTTTTCTTAATGTAAATACCTTTCTGACATTTTACATCTGCAACTCCAGTTTCAAACAAATACAAAATACTAGATGAAAATACATCAGAACAAGTGACATTAACTCTTAGGTGATTTATAAAGAAAACATGTTTTAACTGGCATCAAACACAGCAGCATATTATGCTTTTGTATAAAGACTAAAAAATACACCATTAAAATGAACACAACCAACATCAACATTTTTACAGTCAGTTCTGAACAAGTTAACAAACAACAAGCCACGTGTATGACAAACTCATGTGACGCTTAGAAAGTTCGAATGATGGATCAGTGATTAAAAGGTAATATTTTTATTTAGGTCTATACCTTTCAAAACATCAAAAAAATATTTGTAAAAAAAATATTGTTAAATTTGGCAAACCATTAACTCAAGAACGAACCCGAGCTAGCATCTCTTCACAATACAGATCCGTATTATGACGACACTGAGATGTGTCACACGTGACAAGTTAATATCAGGAAAACGTCACAGCAATTAACTAGAATGTTCAGACTGTGACATTATGTTCCTTATAATGTTCCTGTTTGAGCATTACTATAATTACCATAATGCTCACATTATAATTACTTAATGCTCAGACTGGGCATTATAATTATTATAATGTTAATACTAGAACATTACAACAATTATAATGACAGACTGACAGCGTTATAATGACTATAATGTTCACAGTAGCATTATAATCACCTATATACAGTCATTAATATACGTTTTTCTTATGTACAGTGCAGATCAATATAACGATCAGTAGAGTGGTTGGTATGTACACAATATATGCGGGTCAACGCCCACTGCAAGGCAACTTGGAAAATAGTTCATCAATCAGAGAATTGGCCAGAGTCTTTTCTATTAGCCTACAAGCAGTAATATAGTAAGCATCTATATCTAAGTTGAATGCATACCTAGCGGTACGAGAGGTTCTGTGACGACATAATGAAATCACAGAAATAAGGATATTCCTGGGGTTTTTTTTTAGGAAATAATTCTATATTTAAATAATCAAGAACATTTTAAGTACGGTATTTTCTTGTATGTAGCATTTCCTCCCACTTTTATTTGAAGAATTGTTGCTGCCTTTTATTTTTCATCATCGTATAAAACGTATCTGAGGCTAATTGAAGTACGTCATTTTAATACAGAGGAGATAATTTTGAAGCCGGGTTATCATAGACTACGCAGCCATAAAAAACAAACATCTCAAAAAACTTTAACACTTTTACATAACTATTCATTTATAAAATGCTTGATACGTTTTGATACACAATGATCAGCTGTGTTTTTTTCTATTTTAAAAAGCTGAATTTATACAATTGAAATTTTCATTCACTTAAAAGAATTTGTGCCCCGCTACCGCAGCCCATAATTTTATGTGCAGACAAATTATTTTAAATTGTACAATTTGAATGAAAACATATGTTACTTCAGCCAGTCAATATCACATGGGCAATGATCTAATATGCCATTTCTAATTGATTATATCGGTCCTATTATGAGGTGTAAGTCTCACTTCAGTAAGCGGGACTTACACCTTGTTATAAACCTACAGAGAATGTGAGAAGTATAAAGTGGGTGGTTATCACACATAGATGTAATTAGCTGAGATTCATCATCCACTAGGTGTGCACAGACAAAGGTGCAAACATTATCACATGGTGTTGTTCAATTTACGACTGACCACATTATGCGACCCTAAAGCGGTTCCAACAAACTTCACACTTAACCCATGTTGGTACTGTTGGTCAAAGCAGTAAATGTTAGTCACCAATAACGTCATAGCACGAGATATATGAGCTTAATCACCTGCAAGTCCTTATATTATATCGGTAAATTCATAAAAGACTGATCCCAGAGGCATGTTTTCGTATTTAATCTTTACAAAGTATACTTGTTGAGTATTTATGTTTATCAGATCATATCTTCCTCATAATATAAAAAAGCAATACAGCATTAAATATTGTAGACAAAGAGTGAGGTGAAGAAAAAAAAAATAACAATAGTATTGTATTGCACTGCCTAAAGTGCTCGTTCCCCACCACAATCTAGCCTGATTTGCATGATATATCTGATTAGGTTTTACACCTGGCCAAACTTATTGTTGATGATGCAGCATCAAAACCCAGTGATACCCTGACATAGGACACTTGGCATTGTTACCAGCCTTTAGAATTGTGCTTATAATATACTATGTCCAAACTATAGGTAGGCCTACATATACATGGTTTGAATGCCAAAGTTGATGTAGACCAATCTATGGCGAGAATTAGACTTTATCAATCACAGTGTTACATGACCAGTGACACATTTGTCATATCTTAACTTCCACCAATACAGTATAAAATTGATAAATCATACTTGACATAAAACAATATTTCATTTGCTTCAAAACTATAAAAGAAAACAGTTGTTTTATGGCAGAACTTCAATTATATTATAAACATAAGTTAAGGTACTGTGATAACACATACTTCAAGAGTATTGTTCAAGGAACAAAATATTTCCATGAGGCTGGAATATTACAACCAACATATTAAGTTATCAAGTCCAGAAGAAGAACATGGTAATTTTGAAGGCATATTCCTTGGCAACTCGATATGCTAATGCTGTTCGAGTATTATTTCACACATCTATATTTCCAAATATTTAACTGATACATAGCCTTAGCACAGACCATTTTAAATGGGTTACATCAGAATGTATCACTCTTATAATATCAACATGACAGTCGTTAAACTATGAAACACAAAACTGATAAAAAGCAATGATAGAAATTGAAGCAATAACCTGCATGAAGCGAGGAGGGTCATATCACATTCACAAAAGATAATAATCACTGATACCACACAACTTATCTAACAGTCAATGTATCCCAGGGATGCAATGTCGGGCCAGCGATGTAGAGATGGGCCAGCATTGAACCGACATTGGGTTAATACACACAACTGAGCTAAAAGTAATCGCTATGAAGACAATTTGTGGTCAAATAATAAAATAAGTGATCTAAAAATATCGTCCCCTCCGATGTAAAATGCTCGTCGGGTCAGAGGGATCAATATTATTATTCTGTAATCACTGATCTCGCAAACTGTATCATGCAGAGACATAGTTTTGCTACTACTGTAATAACATCACTATTGTTGACTTCGTTTCTTGTCTGGTGCAGCTTATTATGACATAACAGCGTACACTTGACCAACTAGTCCCACAAGTACACCATATACACCAGCAAACACCAGATATTTTACATATGTCGGTTTAATGCTGAACCTTTTTATTGATGTTGCCCAGCATTGAACCCACCTCGTTTTACTGGATTTTTGTTGGAGTATATATTCTGATAACTCATGCAGTTATTCAACCATCCTAAATACACCACGGCAATTATGACCACATGCCGAGAAAAACGAAAATGCCCATCTCAATATTATACAAGATTGATTGGTTTTGGTCCCTATGAATAATTAAAAAATATAGACGGTGCAAATCCTCAAAAAAAAAAGCAAATTCAACTCAAAAGTTATTTTCAGTGTCATCAAACTGGATATTTACTTTATCGAAGAATTGTGTGTGTCAATAAATCCATATCAGCATAAATATGTGGTATGAAATATATTAACAATTTATAGAATGGACATTTAATTCATTTTGTCTCAGTTTGCTCAATTCTACGCCCTAATTTGATACTCGAAGTCCTCGAGTCAAATCTTTTTACTGAGCTAATCATTTCAGGACGAATTCGTGGACGGAAAATGTTGAAAAAAAGTCACGAAAATCATTCATGCATAGAATTCTAAAGAGGTTGCCATCTGCTGGGTGAATACACGAGAAAGCCGGGTAAACCTCAGGTAGCTCGGGGCAGGTATCTATTACATAACATACAGCGATTAACATGCACAGGGCTGATTGAAGGCCAGTCTCACCAAAGGTAGTGATAGCGATAGTGATATAAGTCATGATAATCCACACTGCATGTATTAGCGTATAACATGAGTGATAATTTAATGCTTCCAGACTATTGCATTACTGATACTGGAAGATTACAGTAGCATCTCGTCCTCATGTTGCTCACAGCAGTGTGAAAGATCATGCTCGTGTAATAGTACATTATCACTACAACTATTACTATTTTCAGCAAGAAAGGCTCATAACAAATGGTTTGTAACCTTCTGATCATCTCTAGACTCCCTCAGGCATCTTACCTTCTCCTCTTAGTCCTGATAGGAAGCAGCTCTGCATCCAGTGAAAATAACCCAGCAAACAAACCAAATTAACCAAGCAAGGAAAGACTACAGAAAACTCAAACTTTCAAAGTGCAAAAACGCATTCAGATTTAATTGTTTTTCAAACATTTTTCTAGCATGAAGATGTGAGAAGATTCAATCTATTGTGAATAAAATGTTCATTGACTGAAAATCTAAAAATATTAGGCACTTTGAGAGCCAGAATGAGAGCAGATTCTTTAAAAAATCAAGTCATATTTCTCTTACATTTATGCTATATCTATGATCTTAAAATGCTTACCATTAGCTGTTGCAAGTATATTGAGCATTCCCCAAAAAGCACATACTCTAGGCGAATGTATATTATCTGAACCTACGGACACATCGCTTTGTGAAGCTGCTATAACTACAGATGGCGGAAATCTAATGTGAAATCTCTCTCATGCATGGAAGTGAAATGACACGGTGGATCAGGTGCAAAGAGTGCAGACATACACATTATGTGTGGTGATCTAAACTACAATGTGACGAGAGGGTACAATTTGGTGTGTATTGTGTGCCCTGTATTGTACAATGAAGTGAGCAAAATGTGTACCCTGATCGCAATGCATAATATAAGGACATCCCAAGAGACGGATATTTATTTTTAATTTCAAGTAACTATATATGCTTTGAATTGTATATTCAAGACTTATATTGTCAGCAGTGGATGCATTAAAACTTGTATGAATTATCTAAATTCGTTTTAGGATTCAAGAGGATAAAGCGATCAGGTATCAACTGTGATGAGTTAGTCATGCATGCATTACTTGTATCTGTATTTCATTTATTTCAGCTTCAGAGGTCTTTTCTATATAAAAAACAATTTTCTTAAATATACATATTTAAAAAAATTGTATATATAGTGTATCAAATTTGGTTTTATAGAAACAAGATGGATACAATATCATGACAATATCAGTGACTCATTATAAAATTCAAATCCTACGAAAATGTGTAACACTGCCTCCTCACTACATCTAAAGCCACAAACACAAGACTTGACTGTAAATAGTCTATTTTCAGATGTTTGACTCTGTCGGTGGTCGTCTCCTCTTGTCTGTTGCATACTGACCAATAAATGAGCCGTCCTCGTTAAATTTCCCAGTGTCGATATCACCATACTCCGCCAGACTGACGTCGTCATCACTGTCTAGTTTGATGGTACTAGTGAGTGATGCACGGCTTCCTTTCATAGGACCGTCTTCTCTGTAATTATACACAGATATATTAAATACAGTGATATAACATTCATGGCTCACCTTTCGCAGCTGGCTGTGCCTTAACTATATTACAAACCACATTGAATATTATATTTTGTAGGTGTATATTTGAATGTTAGGTTCACATCATACAACATAGTGCAGCATAATTGATAAGTTGACATGCTATTACAGTGAAGGGCCAACGGAAAGCAATATAAATGGTGACATAACAGACATGAAAATTTACTGCCATCAGTGCTGGAAGGTTAAACATATCACAGCTGACACTGTTTCCTACTTTTATCAGAGTCAAATACGTCATCTCTCTCGATCTGTATAACCTTATCCATCCATAGCATTATCATTTGTTATCGCTACATTGACCTGGTAAACACGGTAACTTACGGTCTCTGGTAGTCATGGAAACCACTATCCGCCAGCTCTTTCTCTGGATCATTTCCTTGTGCTCGCTCCTTCTCATCAACTGCAATTCACACAAGTAATTATTTTCAAACATTTTTCATATCTTTTGATTGTAAACCACAACAGGTAAGTGACAATCAATTGGAGAGAGCAAAAAACATATATTAACGAAATGATGAGTCAATAATAACATAAAAAACAGCGGCAGATCAATATTTCGTGGTGGCTTGGATATGCAAGATCATTGTAATTGTTTTTCTGTGATGAACGGCAGAATTTGTTATTTTCTTTTTTAAATTTCCCGTTCATATGAACACAAAATTAGTACTATTTTTAAACACGTGTTTAAGCATGCTGATATTACTTTGATATTTTTATAACACTGCAATAATTCTATAGTTGTTACTGTATTTTGTAATCCTGTAATTGAAGAGCCACATCTTCCAACTAAACAAATGGCAGATAAGGGCAAGAGCTTTCAGGGTGATGAGTTGCATTGTTATGAAACTTACCAGGATATGTGTCTCCTTTGTTACGCTGCATACACAGACAGCAGCATAATAAGAGAATGATTAGGAATAGGAGGAGAGCGACCAAGATGAAGATCCACCACAGTCCTCCGACACCGCCCTTATTAACGACCGGCCCTGTAAACAATCAATAATTTCATAGCACCCCAATCACCAAAGGACTGAGCTCAGAGGCTAACAAATCCTTAGTATAGTTATGTATCACAATATAAGCCTCAAAAGTTCGTCAAAAGGGAGTCAGACCAAAGAGTGAATGCAATTTAAGTCATCTCCAGCATGGTAACATTGTTTGGACACTTCATATGGGCATAGGCAGATCACTGAAACATCATAATAGTGTATACACACTGCAGGAGCAAAGCGATTTTAAAAATATGTAATTCAATGCAATAAATGAAATAAAAAGATGCCAGTTCATGATTTGATGGAATGTAAATATTTCTGACCGGATTTAATGAGATATTGATAAAGGATATTTGATTGACCTTGACATAATTCACATAGTACTACTAGGCGCCTCTACATACATATATAAACTTTGAAAATTCCACAATGTGGTGATAAAAATACTTCCCCCCCCAAAAAAAAATATATCCCTTAGCAGTTTCAACTGCTTATGCTGTAATTATAATCTGCCCGATGTTTGGCGTTAGAATCATTACTTTTTAATCTTCGAAAAGGATAACTGGAGACCTTCGGTTAGATCTATGATTAGACATTTTTACCATAAAGAATATATTCTTTAGTCTAGTAAACCATATATAAAATTTAGAAAGCCTCACATGTTAAGAGAAAACATAATTTGGTGGAACCATTTGTGATTTATAGGCCATGGCCATTTAGTTATGATCAGCACCTCAAACGGAAGACAAAACTTGATGATATTCTACCTGAATTATATTGGTGCAAATAAAATGTTTGTGAAAATACAATGTTTAACAGAACCATGTGTCTGATAAATTCACACAATAATACATATAATTCCACAATCATTATAAGTATCAGAATGTGTTTATATTTTATCACTATCAGAAATAGTGTATGTAAAGGGTAAATCTACTACAATACTAAGTAATAGTCGAACTTGGCGGCTTCATATTGAGCCAGACAACTCAACCCTCTCAAGCCTGAACTAACAACCATTGTCATCTTCATCCACTACAAGCTGCGAATTGCGAAAGCCGGGACTGACTAATAATAAATTTTCAGCAATTATTAAATAAATTGCCTTTGTAAATTATGCAAGATAGTGCTGTGTATGCACGGAAAGATTGTTGGTAACCCTCAAAGAGCCAAGTAATACCCACTTGAAATAGTGGGTCGCGCTAGCGCGACCCACAACTTCAAGTGGGTAAAAATACTTATATAGATTGAATCATAAGTTGTGCCATATTTCTCATTCAAATTTTCTTGAAGGAAGGACAAATGACAAATCTGACAACGGCTATTATGACGCGATTAGCTAGGCTTAACCTTTCAAGCCTGAATTTACAATTGGCATCTTCATCTAAAAGCACTTAAAGGCGCAATTCTCGACTTATAGTGGATGAAGATGGTTTAAAGTGGGTGGAAAATAAAGAGAATTGCCATGTATTGGTAAAACAGTTTCATGAAAATGTTCATTCTAAAACCCTTTGTTGTAGGAAAATTTCAGGGATGTAAAATGCATCAAGAGGGCCTAAAGGGTTAAGACGAAGTAAAATGCATCGTGAGGGCTTAAAGGGTTAAAACAATATCCGATGTAAACCAACAATTGTAGCATAATAAGGTGCACCAAAACACATGGTAAACTATAATCACTTAAAAATGGCTAGACCAATATGACTACTTCACGCTGTCAAATTCGTGAGAATTACGGATATTATTGTTTGGCAACTCTGCAACAGTCTAAAGTCATTCTATTTTTACTCCAACAAATCATTTGCACCACTATCAATTAGGCATGTTCTCCCTCAATTGGCTTGTGGGAGGTTAATGTGATGGTAAATTTGATGGGCTTTTATATTCACCCCACAAGAGCAGAAAACCAACAAAAATTTTCACTCAATTATACAGATTAATAAAAAAAAGCTGTGTGTATTTGTCAACGTGGATAATATGTTAAGTGCATTGTTATCTTTGGTATATTACTATTTACAGGATTCTATAGGATCTGTGTTTTACAGATTGAATTTTTTTTTTAATTTTTCAAATTAGCTGTGTTAAATCGCTCCATCTGTTAGACATATTTACAAATGACGCAAATAATGTCGATGTCAATAAAAGTTATGAAAATGGGACATTCAGGCTTGTTGTTAATTCTTCCCTTTGTCATACACCAACAAATTAATAATAGACAGTGAGGGGATCGACTTTAAATTCCCGGACTGAAAGAGTGACATTTTTATAATGGCCATAAACCTATGACATAAGTATTCAAACGAAGCAGAAATATGTCTTTGGGTTTATATAAACATATTTCAGTGCTTTAAGGGTTAAGATGAGGCATATAAAAAAAAACTTTCAACCCAAACCTAAGATATCACATATCTAAAACATATAACGATTCAACAACAACAAGAGGTACATCAACATAGCAAAGAGAAGGACACAAAAAAACTAAATAAATTAAAGTCACCCAATTCTCTCTAAGCCTTATGAATGGAATTAAGCCACTTCATCTGCTACGCCTCGATAAGGGAGATTTCGATTCCTTCAATTTATAAGCAATAATATTGTATTTTCCGAGAAGATAACATCAACAGATACTACAACTAACAACCATCCCATAACCCAAACATAAAGATATAGTTTACATCAGCACTAGATGCACTATAGCAAGGCAGCCCAATTATTCCTCCAATGCTAGCTCCATTACAAGTAGAAATCATCTACATCATCATGTCCATGACTATAGTATCTGTCATGATTTTCTGAGAATAGATTGAGACGTGACATAGCTGACTAGTTCTAGAAGCTGTGACAGTGCAAATAGAGATGGATGGTGTATCTGACACAGAATTATCAGACAACTAGAAAGAGAAGCTTCTGCCTTAACAAAGCTGCCTAACGTAGAGTTCACCTACCAATTCCCTATCTCAGATTCCCTATATTATCTCAGGCGAGAGAACAGACGCTACTTAGTTCACCAACCAATTCCATATCTCAGGCAAGAGAACAGCCGCTACTTATTATATACCTCAAGGAAATCGAAGGATAAGCAATATATCGTCATCAATTTTTTTTAAAATTCATTCCTAAATAAGATTAGAGCAGTTGATGCTCCACTTAGTATTCAGTTTGTCATTTTTGAACTGTTGTTTAATCATGAAAATTTTCTAACGTATATCTCCACAGAGGCTGATAAATAGACAAACAATGTTTTACACAAGATGGCTATCTTTTCATATAAAAAGAGTAAAAGTATTCACTACCAGGAGGCTGTGTCAGAATTAGACCAACAAGGGAACAATGTCTTTGACGTCAGATTCAAACGTATAAAGACGGTCCCCGCACTAGAAGCATTCAAATATTTTTAATGGTCGTTGACCCATAACATAGGTATTGAAATAAAGATTTGACTAAGGCGTGTATGATGATTTTAAAGTGAAAAAAAGGGGCTCCATTAAATACCCAAAAATATTTCAAAGTTGTGAAAGATAAATGGGCAACTCAGCATTCATTTATGCAGAAAATCAAACTCTCTGAAAAAAATTCTCCATTAACCTGGTATGGTAGTGTAGGCCTATATCATGTTAGCAATATGTTATACATAAAGGTTTAGATACTTTTTTACACTTGGTCGGATGTTCTTTGATGCAATTCTAGCAGAGTGTCCACAGTAAAGTGGTGGTGGCATCAGAACATATTCAAACTTATTAACTAAATAAAAATATATAACTTAACGGGAAAACTTAAATGATGAGCATAACAATAACAACTTAGATACTAGTAGTTAACTAAACAGAATCGTCAATATTTAAAACATTCAAAACGCATCCAGAAAGTTTATCTTCATAAGTGGCTGTGTCATTCGTCAAAATCCACTTTGATTTGATCCTTTCACGCCTTTTGTAAGCTGAAAGTTATGTTCAGCTTGTCATTGAACCAATCCAGGTTTAATGTTGGACCATCGTCTACGATGCTGGCCCAGCATTGAACCTTAATTGGTTTATATTGGAAACAGGAGATCTTCGAATGCACAAAGTTGTTATTTATTGTATCAACTGATAATTGTGTGGATATCGGGGACAATGGATTTTCATGCAAAAAATTGCAAATTAGAAATTCATTATAACCAGAATAAAAATATCACACAAAAGCAATTAATTTTTAATTTGGAGCAAATCGAACACAAAATCGAACACAATCAACTGATTTAGGATTGCACTGCAAAGCCTTGTCAGACATATAACATAGCAAGCAATTAATAATGTTCTACTTCTTTGCAGAATGATAAACTACTTGGTTTGGTAATTTTGCTAGGTAGGTATAAGAAGACAGCAGGGGCCTTGCTATTTTTGTGATAATTAAACCACATTATTATATAGGTTTTAAATCTGGTGCTACCAATGGGAGACAACTGCAGGTTGTAGCACAAACTAGAGGTTAATATTAACTGTTTAGCTCACCTCAACGATGTTTTATTCGACTCATTATAGACTAGTTATTCCTAAATTGATTTAAATTAATATTGAGCATTCAGCTTCTACGAGTAGCACATCTCACAGACAGATGTATATCGTGGGTAAGAGGCATGCCCTTGTCACATCTATGTGAATATCACTACATGGAGAGGGATGGCAACGTCACGAGTCTCCAAGAATGTATGTGAAATATCACAAATTCACGACGCTGCAAAGACGTATATATTACAGTATTGGGAGTATTTTTATGGAAAATCAGCCTGTGCCCACGGGTACACAACACATGTGTACATAAATTGATATCTCAGATGTTAGCTGTTGATGTGTCTACTGTACAGCGATTGTATGATTAAGCCACAGGTAACTGTATCAGATGGAGATATTGTATGTACCCAACAAAACACGAGACGTCGATCCAACTTAAAGTTGTGTTTGGTTAATGCTTGGTCAACATTAACTCAACATTAACCAAACACAACTTTAAGTGCCTGACATTTACTACTTTGTTGAGTTGGAAAACAAACATTTGCAAATCTTGATGTTCAAACACTCATTTCATTCCCAATAACAGATGAAAAAATTACAAATAACAATAGTCGTGTTTTGTGGTGAAAGGGTTTAAATACAGACTGGTACGTCTGATCTTTCTCAGCAAACCGTGCTTGCTAAATTTGGAACCAATGTATGTGACAGTGTTGCTCAGTATTTTAGGGTGGACCGCAGCTGAACTTTGGTTTTCTGGTTTTTAAGCCAATCACCGAAAGACACGATATGTTCATTCTGTATTCCCAGCTGAAACGATAAGTTGATCCTGTATTCACAGTAGAAACGATATGTTGATCGTGTATTCTCAGCAGGCACGATATGTTGATCGTGTATTCTCAGCAGGCACGATATGTTGATCGTGTATTCTCAGCAGACACGAAATGTTATTCCTGTATTCTCAGCAGACACGATATGTTAATCCTGTATTCTAAGCAGGAAGGATATGTTGATCCTGTATTCTAAGCAGACACGATATATTGATCCAGTATTCTAAGCAGACACGATATATTGATCCAGTATTCTAAGCAGACACGATATGTTGATTCTGTATTCTAAGCAGATACGATATGTTGATCCAGTATTCTAAGCAGACACGATATATTGATCCAGTATTCTAAGAAGATACGATATGTTGATCCAGTATTCTAAGCAGACATGATATGGTGATCCTGTATTCTAAGCAGATACGATATTTTGATCCTGTATACTAAGAAGACACGATATGTCCATTCTGTATTCCCAGAAGACACGATTTGTTGATTCTGTATATTTCCAGCAGACACGATATGTTGATTCTGTATTCTAAGCAGACACGATATTGTTCACCCTTTGCCATCTAGTCACGACTATACCAACTGTAGTTGTTTTAATTCATTTTACTAGTCGATCAAATCACTGTTATTGGAAAATAAATGTGTTTTAAAACATAGATATTGGCAAATGTTTCAAATCCGACTATGAGGAATTTTCACCCACTAACTTGAAGTTGTGAGTCGCGGTAGCGAGACACATGCAAATGTCTCAAATCCGACAAATGTGAGGAATTTTCACCCACTAACTTGAAGTTGTCGGTCACGGTAGCGAGACACATCTTCAAGTGGGTGAACATTTAAATTATTTAATTTAGCACTATAAGGTTAATGCTAGAAGGTGGGTAAGCAAAAAATCTTGGCTGAGTGCCAGAGTCTCGTGCTTGCAGGGGTATGCCTGTGAAATACGTGGTACATATTATAACCCTTCAGCTGTCAAGGGGTCAACATCTGGTACAGGCACCTGTGGTTAAAGCCAGGGGTTTCTCTAAGTATTAAAATGTGCAAGATCATGTATACACTTGGCACTATAGTCATATCGATGAAAAAACTAGCAGCCTTATATCTAAAACTTGAACACTATGATCTGACTAGACTGTCATCATTATTCAATTATCTTAAATCCAGTTGTATAGACTTTATCTTTCATAAATTAAAGTATACAATCGGGTAGCTGAACAGTCATGGCAGATTATGTAAAAGTACAAAGATATGAGATTTGGCTTTTGACCCTGTAAGCGTCAATAACGAGTTTAAAATAGTTTCAAATCCTTTTCAGAAGAAATTAAAATAGCCGTTTTGAAGGTCAACTGTGGCCTTGATGAGCAAGATTTTAAAACCAAAAGCCTTCAATTTCACTATTTTTAACAAATTTGTGTCTCACTTACGCGATCCAGAATTTGAAACGGGTAAAATGTTATTAACATAGTGCTCAAAGGGTCAACATGTTTTATTCATCGATATTTAGACATATGTAATACCGAGATTTTGACTCAATGCTGCTGTAATGTTGGCCCAGCGTCTGCGACGCTGGGCGAACATTACTGCAGCATTGCGTCTGCGTCTCGATAGATGTGGTAGGTGAACTCCAGGCAGAAGCAAAGCTAGCAGATCGTTCCCTTGGATATGATAGAGTGTATCTGCCACTTTGTAAATTGGCAGATACACCCTTTCATATCCAAGGGGACGAAATGTAGAACAAATGCAAATTAACAATGAGAAAGTTGAAGCTGTAGACAATAAGTGGCGATTACTGTACCCTCTGTTGGTGTCACAACTGAAAGCAATACACATAAACTAGGTCATGTATACAGTGAAAAATACAGTGGTGTCTCATCACTAGGTTATGTATACAGTGAAAAATACAGTGACTTCTTATCACTAGGTCATGTATACAGTGAAAAATACAGTGGTGTCTTATCACTAAATAATAAAGGAAAAATAGGTTTAGTCACCCTTCCCGACGATATTGGCACCATGACGGCAGGGTTTGTAATAAGGGGTGCACAAAACAAACACGGTTATCGTCAGGGACAAACAAAAAGAAATTTAGCAATTTTTCAATGTGAAAAAATAAGAGTTGTCTCAGTTCTAAGGCTGTTTCCTGTATTTTGTTACTTTGTATTCAATGTACGCACATGTAGAAAATATGGTAGGCAAGCCTATCATGCTTTATTATAAACCCTGGGAATATTACGGGGGATTCTAAAAAGTTTTAAAATCATCAATATGGCTTGACCAATTGTTATACCATTAAGATAATTAATACTGTCAGAACGGGGATCGACTTCAGAATCTTCACGATCCCCGCAAAGGGTACAATATATTTAAAATGACCATGGACCCATAAAATAGGTGTTTAAATGAAGCGGAAAGAGCTAACTAAGAGATTGGTGACGTTTTCAAATTGAAAAAACCCTACTGAGAAAAAACTACTGGGTGGCAGTGCGACTGTTGCTCAGTGTTTTAGTCGTATCCTTGACTATGTACTACTTCTTGGCAGTATGAGAGTTATTCAGTGTTTTAGTTTTACCCTTGACTACATAGTTACTACAGGCTAGCAGTGTGAGTATGCTTCAGTGTTTTAGTTTTACCCTTGATTACCTACTACCGGCTGGCAGGCTGACGTTCGTTCAGATTATTACCTCCTAATTATAGTATGTCCAAGTAGGTTAAACAAAGAGGTTAAAAATAGAGGAGACCTGAAGCAATGCTTTAATTAATGAGGCATTGGCGATAAAACATACTTACCTTATCATGTTGCCGATAGGCGCGTCATGTGGGGTGACAATCAACGGCTTAAATGTTTTGTCCGCTTTTTCAAAAAAATATTTACTAACCTCTTGCTATGCCTATAATCATGTATTTAAAAAATATCTAACCCACTATACTGTGTCAAGCTCTTAATGCAAATGAGATCAGGTGAAAAAGCGGGTCACGAACCAGAAAAGAAACGCGCATATCAAATAATTTGGTGAGATCATTGGACTGGCGGATTTGCGGTAATCAAGCAGATATAAAAATAGACATCAGACCGTGTGAGGTTAGCATGTCTGTGTCTGCTAGCAGGGGTGGGAGGAGGGGGGGGGGGGTAGATATAGGAAGCTGTCTCCTCTTTTTAACCTCTCTGATCTGTCCCACGTTGGAGGGTTGTCCAAAATGAAAGTTTCGTTGATTACTCAGTCAATTGTCCAGCGATGTACACAAAATTTTGCAAGCATGGTTATCTAAGCATTTGGCAACAACCCTGAAAATTTCGCTGATGAGTTAATAGAGGGGCGTGATGAAATTTACTATATGTCCAATTGTCTAACTTTTGAACTAGAAAATATTCTACGAAATGTTCACGATTGATCCCAAATGTCTATAAATAGGCCTAATAAAATTGCATTAAAAGCACGAGAGAATTGACTGAGAAATCAACGAAAAGCTAGCTTTAATTTCTCAGAATCCTCCACCGCTGGACAGACTATAGTTACTGTCGGCTGGCAGTGTTTTAGCATCACCTTTGTTTACTTACTGACGCCCGCTGGCAGTGTGGGGATCTTGTTGTTTTCGTCGCGGCTGTATTTGTATAATTTATTATCAGTGTTGTACAGTGTTTAAGTATCACCCTTGTTTACTTACTGACTCCGGATGGCAGTGTGAGGGTAGCATTCTCACCATCACGGTTGTTTTTTTAAATCTAGTATTAGCGTGTTTACTGGGCTGTTCAGTGTTTTAGTATTAAACTTGCAGTGTGAGTGTGGCGTTCTTCTAGTCGCGGCTGTATCAGTATTAGCCACACAGGTATACACCCCCTTATAATACAGCGCTTCATACATACTGTCTCCGGCAGGCAGTGTTAGTGTAGCGTTCTTCCCGTCGCGGCTGTATGTTTATAATCTAGAATTAGCGTTGTTCTGTGTTTTAGTATCACCCTTGTTTACTTACTGACTCCCGCTGGCAGGGTGAGTGTAGCGTTCTTTTCGTCGCGGCTGTATCTAGTACTCGCCACACAGGTATACACTCCCTCATAATCCACTATCTCGGGCTTTGTTGTGTCCACCATCAGTATCTGACCGGCATTTTTATTACGCACCATCTTATCTCTGGTCATCCAGATGGTGGCATCGTCCTCATCCTGCACTGGCATTCTGAAAATCAACAAAGATGCACATAAACTATTGTTACATAAACCAGGAAAAAAAAAATGTATCCGTTTTCAAACAAATTTCAGACCAATAAATTCAATTCGAATTGCTAAAATGTTTTGTGGTAGATGCTTAGTTAATCTGATAAAAACATTTTGAAGATGATTTTTTTCTATACAATTATTTTTCGTCCTTTGGAGCTGGAAATTGCGCTAGCAATTCCAGCTTCAAATGAATGGAAAATAGTTTGAAAAAAATCGGCAGCATAAGGGTTACCCTTACAAACGCTGAAATATCGTTACATAAACCATGAAAAATAAAGTTTTTTTCAATTTGAATTATCATAAATGTCCCAGTTAGTTCTTCCCGATTCATTTGTATACCTATGTCTGTTATGATTCTACGGCCTGTATAAATTTACAAATTTATTTGTTGCGGTAGTGAGACACACCTTCCAAGTGGTTGATTTTTGTTGTTATGTCCATAAAAAATAATAACCAGCGTTCCAGGAGTTAAGGGGTAATCTCCCATTTTACCTATTCACTGGACACCTTACCTGATGTAATCTCCTTTGAACTTCCATGCCAAGGAGAGGTCGTCCCGCATCAGGTCGTCTGTGGAGGCCTCACACGTGAACTCTGCAAACCCCTCGAAGGCCTCTAATAGCACGTTCTCAGGCTCCACCGTGATCACTGTGGGTACTGAAATCAAATTCAAATTTCAGATCTATTTATTAATGCTATATATTAATATTGCTTTACGTCACTTTCTGCACAATCATGGCAATATCGCGACAGAAAGAATGACTTCAAGGGTTCTTTATAGTGCACAGTACCATAGGCAGCACTGTACACTCCAGGCCTTTGAAGTTTGGAGCACTGTACACAACCACGATGACAAATATCCGACCCGACCGGGATTCGAAGCTGGTACCTCCAGATTACAAGCCCCAGTCGATACGAACAAGCTATCGGGGTTGGCCATTTGTTATTGCTACAGGTAATTACAATTAATACATTTGTTGTTCAAAGTGTCTTTTTAATAATGGGTGCAAGGGAGACCCGCAAAAGGCTTTGTTAACTCCTACAGCGCGGGGATCGACTTTAGTCGTCAGAATCTGACGTCTGTAGACGTCAGATTCTGACGACTAAAGTCTATCTAAAGTCTATCCCTGCGCTGTAAGAGTACAAATATTTCTAATGGCCGCAGACCCAAACCTTAGGTATTCAAATGAATTGGAAATAGCAAACGAAGATATTTATGATGATTTGAAATTGAAAAAACACACTTTGGTCTCCATAGTTTTTATGAAAATAATTCAGCACTTCAAGGGTTAAAAGCCGCTTCCATGTGGGCCACCTGTGATAAATAATATACATAATTAAACTAGAAAAGGATGTTCCGTGGAACATGTGAGTTCCCGGTGCAACAATTTTCGCTAAGCAAATATATAGAGTCCCCACACATAGACTGAAATAATTTTTTGACTTTGCACGTCAGTACTGTCCATGCATAAAACTTCTACATCAACATAAAATTGTGTGCAATTTGCCAGAAATGGTGTAGCATTTGCGAGCAATCGTGTAGCTGACTTCACCACCACAGAAGATAAATCATCCCCTCAATTTATGAAGTATTGACTGGTATTAGAGGGTGCAAACTACGACATAGAGTGTATTAACGCTTTAACCGCCGGTGCCGCATATATTCAGGTTTTCAGTTTTTTATTAGCACATTAAGTACCACCTTTTAAATAAGTTAAAGATAAAATGTGACATCAACCAGCAAAATTTGAAAAGAGTTGACCTCCATTCAGTCAAATCTGAATAACTTTCACTCACTTGAAGTTGTGGATCGCGTCAGCGAGACACAACTTCAAGTGGGTGAAAATTAAAATTGAATAATTTGGCGGTTAAAAAGTTAACGCTTCCCCAGCTGAATTGTTTGTTTTTATTTTCCATTCACATGAAGCTGTAATTTCCAGCAAGCACAATTTCCAGCTACACACGACGAAACATACTTTTATTTATTAACAACACCACACTTGACAATAGCATGCGCCATTATTGAACTGTTCGAGAACTGGTTATCAGCGCCATACTGAAAAAATATTGAGCAGGATACAATTAAAATGTTTAAGTTATCGCGTCCACAAGCCATTATAAAATTGAGCTGATCATTAGCAACATGCAAAACAAATTTGAGCAGGATACATGCAAAAGTTTATGGTGCCCACGTTTTATTAGCCGTTTAAATCGCACTTATTGGGAACGAAATGTCGGTTTAATCGAGAAGATTTGCAAATTTCCCAAATTAAACAAAAAGGATTAATTTTCGTCTGCTTCAAGTTTTGTGTCGCGGTAGCGAGACAATTTCAAGTGGGTGTAAATTTAAATTATTTGATCTAGTGGTTTAATGGTCATAATTATAACTTACGCAACACATTGAGGAATCCACTGGCGAACGTGTAGCCGTATTCATTACTGCTGTTGCACTGTATGGTCATCAGGTCTCCTCCTGGGCCGCACGTCTTACACAAGTCATTGATGATCAGGTGTGTGTCGTCATCACCGTACATAAACTTAGATCCGGGAGCAGGGTCTGCGAAATAGAAATATCACCAAACATAAACTGAGATCTGGGGGCATGGTCTGAGCAATAGAGATATCACCAAACATAAACTTAGATCTGGGCGCCTGGTCTGGGCAATAGAGATATCACCAAACATAAACTCAGATCTGGTGGCAGGGTCTGCGAAATAGTTTATACAAATATTTATCACCAAACAAAAACTTACATCCGGGGGCATGGGTATGTGAAATAGAGTTATTACAAAACATAAACTTAGATCTGGGGAGCAGGGTCTGTGAAATAGTTATATCACCAACGTAACTTAGATCCAGTATATATAAGGGTGTGTGAAATAGAGATATCACCAAACATAAACTTAGATCTGGGCGCCGGGTGTGTGAAATAGAGATATCACCAAACATGAACTTAGATCTGGGGGCAGGGTGTGTGAAATACAGATATCACCAAACATAAACTTAGATCCGAGGGCAGGGTCAGGGCAATAGAGATATCACCAAACATAAACTTAGATATGGGGGAAGGGTCCGCGAAATAGTGATATCACCAAACATAAACTTAGATATGGGGCAAGGTCTGTACAGTACAGTAGTAATTTCGCGCTTTAAGGGTTAAACCACTTATTTCATAATAATAATAGCCTTACCTTCCAGAGGATCTCCATTTTTGAACCACTTTACCGTTGGTGTAGGTTTGCCTGTCGCCCTGCAGTAGAAGTTACCCGCCTCTCCCTCAGTCACCACAGTATCATGCGGCTTCTCGGCTGGATTTCTAAATGTAGGTATTTCTACAACACAAAGACAAATAATGAGATTATGCTCAAAAGTATAGATGTATATTTTAACCCTTTGCCTGCTGATCACAACTATGATCTTTTTTTAAAAAAATCATTAGTCGACCAAATCACTGTTATTGGAAATGAAATAAATGTCTAAACATCAAGATTTGCAAATATTTGTGCTCAAATTAAACAAATGCGAGTTACTTTCAGGCACTTGAAGTTTTGGTTCGCGGTAGCGAGATACAACTTCAAGTAGCTGAAAATTTAAATAAATTTAGGGGTCAATGTCATTTGTTTTTATTTGAATTTTATTTCAAGTCACGATATATCGCAGGCTTCTGATTGGTCGAGATGGCCATCTCGACCAATCAGAAGCCTACGATATATCCAGAGATGCCAGTGGGTCATGGGGAAAAAATCCGGATTTACTTTCTTTTAAGTCGAAAAAAGCCATTTTAGGTCGAAAAAAATTTTTTTTTAGGTCATACAGTATCATTATATATTGCATTACGGGCACTGTGATCTAGAGGTTAAGTATTCAGTTATATATCATTACTTACCAAACACCTTGACGGGTATGTGTATGAGCCCTTTGCCGGCGTCATTCACCCCCACACACGTGTATTTGCCCTCATCCTGCATCCGCACCCCCACGATCTGCAGTGTACTCTTATAGTCCAGCAGGCTGTGCTGAGATGTAGGAGCATCGTTAAAGTTCCACGAGTAGCTCACCTGAGGACTGCAAGTACAGAGAGTGTTAGTGAGTGAGTGAGTGAGTGAGTGAGTGAGTGAGTGAGTGAGTGAGTGAGTGAGTGAGTGAGTGAGTGAGTGAGTGGGTGGGTGGGTGGGTGGGTGAGTGAGTGAGTGAGTGAGTGGGTGGGTGGGTGGGTGGGTGAGTGGGTGGGTGAGTGAGTGAGTGAGTGAGTGAGTGAGTGAGTGAGTGAGTGAGTGAGTGAGTGAGTGAGTGAGTGAGTGAGTGAGTGAGTGGGTGGGTGAGTGAGTGAGTGGGTGGGTGGGTGGGTGGGTGAGTGAGTGAGTGAGTGGGCGGGTGGTTGGTTGGATGGGTGAGTGAGTGAGTGAGTGAGTGAGTGAGTGAGTGAGTGAGTGAGTGAGTGAGTGAGTGAGTGAGTGAGTGAGTGAGTGAGTGAGTGAGTGAGTGAGTGAGTGAGTGAGTGAGTGAGTGAGTGAGTGAGTGAGTGAGTGAGTGAGTGAGTGAGTGAGTGAGTGAGTGAGTGAGTGAGTGAGTGAGTGAGTGAGTGAGTGAGTGAGTGAGTGAGTTAGTGAGTGAGTGAGTGAGTGAGCTACGTGAATACTGTTTTAAAATGCATATTGTTTTTTAAGGCGTTTATGCGAGGCACGCACAATTGTCTCTCGCAACTGTTTATAATGAGTGACCTGTTTGTTTTTAGGAATTGTATACACGATGAGACATCAATAAAAGTATATCATCTATATCTATCTAAATATCACTAAATTACTCAAATTAAAACTTGCGGCTAAACGGCCATTTTGAAATTGTTTGCTCCCAAAAGTTATTCAGATCATTGGATGACATAGCTGAAAATGTTGATGAAAACATGTTCCTGAAGTGCGCTAAAGAGCATTTCTTCGTTAGTGGCCGTAGTAATTGAAGAGTTGCTGATATGGGGTTTAAAATGTCACCAAAACAATTCCCCAGTGGCATATGATGGCTATGTGAAGTACAAGGAAGCAGATGCTGATAGATTAGTAGTTATTTGAAAAAAAACCAAATAACTGCAGCGGCGGCGGACAATGTGGTATACATTAACCAACCCACCTCGTCGAGGGCTGCTTAATTACATAATTCAGGAATCCATCCCTGAATCAAGCTATCGGCATTAACATTATCTCGCAGGCAATACTATTAGATCATCAGAAATTTGCTAAACAGATATTTATTTTCTATTCTAAGGTTTAGTAGGTTCCTATCATTAATGAAGTTACGTTATTATTTCACTAAACAACTCGGGTGTGTGTTTCTGGTTGTACTCACTAGGCGGCGAAAGCACACTTGAGGGTAAGATTGTGGCCGACCAGGGCGGTGATGTAGGGGTCATCAGTTCGCTGGAGGGAGGAGTAAAGCTGTTTAGGCTCTGTGTGATCAGGGATCCCTGAAAAAAAGAAAAGGATTTATTTATTAATTTGTTCATTATGCATTCTCGGGATGAATGTATATGTTCATGAGATTGCAAGTTTACCAACGTCATATCTCAAGACATTTTTAAAATGTACTTCATGTGAACGTGATATCTTGAGAACAGCTAATCCAAATCATCAGTGAATTTCCAGAAAATGGCAGTCATATTTTATTTCTAGAACACGTGATGATTTTGTACTTAGGCACTCATACCTGCCTGGGCCAGAAATGGACTTACGTCAGTTTTAAGATTTTCTCATCAACATAGCAGTTTTTTTGTTTTTTTCAAGTTCTTGTAAACATGTTACTTGGTAAATCACCCATAAAAAGAACATAACAGGTTAAAGATTGATTTTATCTGTATACTTGTATGATTTACTTATGGATGTTGTCTTCAATAAGGTTTTATTTTTTCTGTATACTTGCTTGATTTACTTACTGCTGATGAGTTCTATAAAGTTTGATTTTATCAGTTTGCTTGTATGATATACACCGGTACTTACTGTTTATGACTTCTATAAGGTTTGATTTGACATGTATACGTGTATGATCTACTTAATGCTGATGACTTCTTTAAGGTTTGGTTAGATCTGTATACTTGTTTGATATACATACTGCTGATGACTTCTTTAAGGTTTGATGTTATCAGTTTACTTGCTTGATATACTTATTGCTGATGACTTCTATAAGGTTTGATGTTATCAGTTTACGTGTATGATATACTTACTGCTGGTGACTTCTAGAAGGTTTGATGTGATCAGTTTACTTGTATGACATACTTACTGCTGATGATTTCTATAAGGTTTGATGTTATCAGTTTACTTGTATGATATACTTACTGCTGGTGATTTCTATAAGGTTTGATGTGATCTGTTTACTTGCTTGATTTACTTACTGCTGATGACTTCTATAAGGTTTGATGTGATCTGTTTACTTGTATGATATACTTACTGCTGATGATTTCTATAAGGTTTGATGTGATCTGTTTACTTGTATGACGTACTTATTGCTGGTGACTTCTATAAGGTTTGATGTGATCTGTTTACTTGTATGATATACTTACTGCTGATGATTTCTATAAGGTTTGATGTGATCTGTTTACTTGTATGATATACTTATTGCTGGTGACTTCTATAAGGTTTGATGTTATCTGTTTACTTGTATGATATACTTATTGCTGGTGACTTCTATAAGGTTTAATGTTATCTGTTTACTTGTATGATATACTTATTGCTGGTGATTTCTATAAGGTTTGATGTGATCTGTTTACTTGTATGATATACTTATTGCTGGTGACTTCTATAAGGTTTGATGTTATCTGTTTACTTGTATGATATACTTATTGCTGATGATTTCTATAAGATTTGCTTTGATCTGTTTACTTGTTTGATATACTTACTGCTGGTGACTTCTATAAGGTTTGATGTGATCAGTTTACTTGTATGACATACTTATTGCTGTTGACTTCTATAAGGTTTGATGTGATCAGTTTACTTGTATGACATACTTATTGCTGATGATTTCTAGAAGGTTTAATGTGATCTGTTTACTTGCTTGATATACTTATTGCTTACTGCTTCTATAAGCTTTGCTTTGATCTCTATATTTGCTTACTGCTGCTATTTGATTTACTTACTGCTGATGACTTCTATCTGATGGTAACTTCCACCCTGCAGCTGATCGAGGCGAGAGTTAAAACTACGACATCTGTAAATATCCCCATTCTTAGAGTCGCTAGGAAGGGCGTAGGAGTAATGAAGGTTACCTGAAAAAAATGCATCAAATATTAACGTGAAAATATTATATATAATTGTTTTCTTGGTGTAAAGTAGATTTATATAGGTTATTATTGACAGAATATCTATTACTTTTTTTGTAAGTATGTAAGCCTACCCATCTGCTGAAAAATAGTAGTAACAAAGATGGTAGATCTCAATTAAGAAGCTAACCTACCGCCCCTCACCCCACCCCCTGACCGTACTCATCGTGGACTATACTCGGTGGACACCCTCACTCCCCGGGCCTCACTCTCAGATATTGCCCACTCCCATTCTGACCTCAGAGATAATATCTCTGATACCACACGCTCATATCGCATGGCGATTGATCAGATTTATCAGCCGTTAGTGAGCGTTACCACGTGAGTTTATAACCATTCCTATAACCACGGAACTAATTTGGTTTTCACTTCCACCCATTTTTATCCTTTTTTAATATTTAATTTGATTTTGGTGTTTGCTACAGTTAAGGGCTATTTATTCTGTTTAGTAATGGATAAATTGAACCAGCACAATTCGTATGTCATCCAGTAACTTATATTTGGCTGTGTTTTGAAGCCAATTGTAAATTCTGTCAGAAAAACATTAACATGGACCTTCTCACAGCAGCGCGTAGGCGGAGAAAGTAATCCATTTAATGTTTTCTATTTCTCTGTGAATAGAAACTCATATGTGGCGGAGTAGTGGTGTTTTATATTTGCCATATATATTCAGGACACTCAAGCGTGTGTAGAAGCCTACAGTTGTTATATCAACAAAACTGCTCCAAATGAGCAGTTTCTGTCCAAACATGGCGTGTGGTTACAGAGAGAGAGCGGGGTTGACCTGAGCGACATCTATGTGTGGAGAATGGCCCTTCCCACACCTTTACGTCACCCCCCCCCCACCAATTCTTCACGTCACCTCCCCCCCCCACCAATTCTTCACGTCACCCCCCCCCCCCCACCCATTCGTATAGCAGCGTCATATAATGCCAACCCCTCTTCTATTTATATCCTCTCACATAAAGTTCGCCCCTCACCCCTCTCCTGTACCCCCCTCACATACCGTCCTCATCGTGGACTATCCTCGGTGAAGGCCCCAGCTCCTGAAGGTCATCGTCCAGCTGATCCTTGCTGGTCCACCAGCTAAAGGACGCCGCGGGCACGCTCTTCACATTACCACAACTCATGGTAATGGGGTCACCTTGCAAAACCTGGATATTGGTCACCTGAAACAACAAGTTAAAACATTCAAATATCAACTCTTTCTCTGACCACTGCTGAACCCTTACAGTGCGGGGAACGTCTTTAGCCATCAGAATCTGACGTCTACAGACTGACGTCTAAAGTCGATCAACGTTTATAATGATTCCAAATGTAAAAAAACCCTTTGATCTCCAAGGTTTATACAGAAGTTTTTTAGTGCTTTAATGGGATAGGAACAAAACAACAGGTTTCACATGATACAGTGGGTTACAGTCATCTCACTCAGAGCAATGACTGTGATAGTTGGCACCATTGATGGATAATGGTAACGTGCCAACCCCAGGTGACACATGGTACACTGGTTTACAGTTATCTCACTAAGCTCAATCACTGTGATGGTTGGCACCATTGATGGATAATGGTAATATGCCAACCTCAGGTGACACATGGTACACTGGCTTACAGTTCACCCACTGAGCTCAATCATCGTGATGGTTAGGTCCATTTCTGAACAATGGCAACGTGCCAACACCAGGTGAGGAATCGTATACTGGGTTACAGACGATCACTGTGATGGTTAGGTTCATTTCTGAATAATGGCAACGTGTGGATAATGGTAACACACCAACACCAGGTGTCACGTGGTACACTGGGCTACAGAGCAATCACTGTGATGGTTGGGATCATTTGTGGATAATGGCAGCACGCCAACACAAGTTGCCAAATGGTACGTTGGGCCACAGAGCAATATTGATGGTTGGAACCATTTGTGGATAATGGCAACACACCAATACCAGGTATCAAATGCTACACTGGTTTAAATAGCAAACACTGGTTTAACCTTTGCAGCGTGGTGACTGTATTTATACGTCCGAATCTGACGTCTGTAGACGTCGGATACTGATTTTTTCAATCTCCGCGCTGAAAAAATGAAAATATTTATAATGGCTGTAGGCCCATAACATAGGCATTCAAATGAAGCGGACAGAGCTGATGAAGAAGTTTATGACGATTTCAAATTGAAAAAAACAACTTTTTTCCCATGGTTTATACAAAAATATTTCATCGTTGTGAGGGCTAAAGGTTAGGTCAGTTTCTGAATAATAGCAACACGAGGTGTGACATAACAGTGTGGAACACTCAACGTTCAGCTTTTGCAGAAAAAACAAATATGTCTAAACAGCAGCCATTTCTCGATGGGTAGTGATTTACCATTGACCTGGTATTGGCCCGACCCCAATTATTCAAGTGAAGTCATTTAGGTGAGCAGCACACACAAGACATTGAACAAATGTTGGTTTATTGCGGTCTGTCATCAGCGATGCTGGCCCATCATTAACAGAGCATCGAACAAAAGTCTTGTGTTGGCTGGAGAACTAGTTCTTATGTAGGCCTACATAGTCTGCAATTACGGATTACTTACGTCATTGCCTGTGATTCGCGACATGACGGCCATTTTGACGTCGATAAAGTCTGTCATGGCGACTCCCCATTGGTTACTGGCAAAGCACCTGTAGCGGCCCGCATGGTTGAAGTATCCCTCTACTGTTATCTCTCCTTTGTTAACCTTCAGACCCAGGGTGGAATCTGGGATATCACCATCCTTCTCCCAGCGGTAACTAACAAAATAAAAAAACACACGAACATATTATACACATTGCCAAAATAAAAAACACATTATACACATCAGTATCAATATCTCACCATCCTTCTCCCAGCAAAAAGGTCCCAAAAAATATTTGTTTTTGAGTACCCGACCGACCCTATTTTAGCACCCCCCCGGGCCCTAATATTTTAAGGAAATTAAAAAAAAATTGTAGAACCTCCCTCCCCAATTTGTTTAGCAGCGTGTTTTTTCGTGTGAACAGCTATTTGGAAAAATTTGGAAGAAGTAAAAAATTGCAAAAAAAGTCCCCCATATCCCTATTTTGGAGGGCCATGTAACCAGAATCCCCCCTCCCCCCCAAAAAAACAACAACAATTGTTTTTAAGCACCTACCTACCCTTTTTCGGAAGGCCGTGTAAAGATGTTTTTTTTTGCATAACTAACAAAATAAATGACACACACAAATATATTATTCACATCAGTTATATACATGTGTACATTATTATAGACTTCAGAACCTGCCGTCTAAAGACTTCCGATTCTGACGTCTCAAGTCGCTCTCCGCACTGAAAGAGTCAAGAATATCTATAATGACTGTAGACCCATAACATAGGTATTCAAATGAAGCGGAAAGAGCTAACCAAGACATTTATGATGATAGAAAATTAAAAGAAAACTTTGTTTGCTTGGTTTATCTAAAAACATTTCCGCGTTGTAAGGGTTATTATTAAATGCAGTATACACATTACTCATATTTGTTTAATTTGAGTCCAAGTATTCACAAATTTTGATATTTAAACAGTCATTTTATTCCAAATAACAGTGAGTTAATCGGCTAATGAAACAGATTAAAAACGACTTATTGTCGCGATTAGCAGGCAAAGTGGTTGATAATATTGCATGCACTATATGGTATGTGCTGTGAATATACATGTGTATCTTATTAATAATATTCCATGCACTATATGTCTCCACCAGATTTACACGTGGATTCCACGTATTGTGCCAATTGGGTATATCATTTATACGGCATATGCCATATATACATGTCTATGTTATTAAGCCTTACAGTGCAGCGATCGATTTTAGTTGTCATAATCTGATGTCTGAAAACGTCGGAATCATGACGACTAAAATCGATCCCCGCACTGTAAGAGTGGAAATATTTCTAATAGCCTCAACATAGGTATTCAAATGAATCGGAAAGAACTAACTAAGATATTTATGATAATTTCAAGGTGAAAAAACCTTTTCGTTGCGATGTTTTTTTACAAATTAATTCAGCGTTTTAAGGGTTAAATATCCCATGCACTATATGGTATATGTCATGACTTACTCAGGTTTTCACTATATGGTATGTCATGACTTACTCAGGTTTTACTATATGGTATATGTCATGACTTACTCAGGTTTTACTATATGGTATATGTCATGACTTACTCAGGTTTTACTATATGGTATATGTCATGACTTACTCAGGTTTTCACTATACGGTATATGTCATGACTTACTCAGGTTTTACTATATGGTATGTCATGACTTACTCAGGTTCAGGTTTTCACTATATGGTATATGAGGTGACTTACTCAGGTTTTCACTATATGGTATATGCCATGACTTACTCAGGTTTTCACTATATGGTATATGTCATGACTTACTCAGGCTCAGGTTTTCACTATATGGTATATGTGATGACTTACTCAGGCTCAGGTTTTCTCTATATGGTATATGTCATGACTTACTCAGGCTCAGGTTTTCACTATATGGTATATGTGGTGACTTACTCAGGTTTTCTCTATATGGTATATGTCATGACTTACTCAGGCTCAGGTTTTCACTATATGGTATATGTGGTGACTTACTCAGGTTTTCTCTATATGGTATATGTCATGACTTACTCAGGCTCAGGTTTTACTATATGGTGTATGTCATTTCTTACTCAGGTTTTCACTATATGGTATATGTCATGACTTACTCAGGTTTTCACTATATGGTATATGTCATGACTTACTCAGGTTTTCACTATATGGTATGTCATGACTTACTCAGGCTCAGGTTTTCTCTATATGGTATATGTCATGACTTACTCAGGCTCAGGTTTTCTCTATATGGTATGTCATGACTTACTCAGGCTCAGGTTTTCAATATATGGTATATGTCATGACTTACTCAGGTTTTCACTATATGGTATATTACATGACTTACTCAGGTTTTCACTATATGGTATATGTCATGACTTACGGTTTTCAATATATGGTATGTCATGACTTACTCAGGTTCAGGTTTTCACTATATGGCATAATGTCATGACTTACTCAGGCTCAGGGTTTCACTATATGGTATATGTCATGACTTACTCAGGCTCAGGTTTTCACTATATGGCATAATGTGATGACTTACTCAGGCTCAGGTTTTCCGGCGGCTTCACATGTCAGTTTGATCTCTACTCCAGGCTGGAATATCACCTCCCTAGGGGGACTCTTTGTGATGGACGGAGGCTGCCTTACTGTCAACAAAACAACAGAATAACCCTTGGAACACTGTACTATAAAATAAATTTTCAGTCAGAAAATTGCTTGGTTTTGTGAAATTTAGGTCAGAAAGAATGTCGATGTTTGAAGTTTTAAAACATATTTTACATTCAACATCTAGTCACACAAGGGCTGGTAAAAACACCGTGAGGTTACTGTAGTCCATATCAGGGCTCTAAGGGTTGACCCTTTAGACTCTTACGATGCATCAAAGCATCATTTTGCATCTCTGAAGAATGACTTTTCCACACTGAACGAAAAAAATATGGATATCTTCTAATACTAACAATATATTTTTTCATTTGTCACTCATTTCGAGTTATCTTTATCAATTACAAGTCGAGTATTGCGACAGCAACTCGCGGCTTGGTAGTGGATGAAGATGACTTTGGTAAATTCGGGCTTGAAAGGCTTCCCCTTGAAAGTTCTAATCGTGTCTATAGCCGTTTTCAGACTTGTTTTATATCCTTCCTTCAAGAAAATTTGAATGAGGAATATGCTTTATAATTTCTAGATTGACGGAACTTTTGATTCCAATTATACCTAGTTTGTGAAACTTAAAGCCTTGACCTGCAACCTTTTCACCTAGCAATCTAATACAATGAAGTATGGACTTAATATAGCATGGTTTTCACCGCGTAGCCATTCAAAGGGGTCCCCGGTGACGTCACTGTGTTTCACAAAATATAAGTATTAGAAGTTATGGGTCGCGCTAGCAAAACACAACTTCAAATGGATAAAAAATTAAATTATACTACTTAGCGTTTAAGGGTAAATAAATCATGTACAGTCTGGCGATTGTTTCCTGATAATAAAGATTGAGTTGTGCTTGAGATGCAAAACTGTCCATGCATACACAGCTCCATTTTAAATAAATAGCAATAAGTAATTATTTAATAATTGCTGAACTTTTGTCATGACTGGGAGATTATTGTATGAAAGACTTTAAAATAAAAACTATGACGATTAGTTTAGGATTATTTCAGAATCGTCAATAAATACTTATTTCTCTCTTGTTACCACATTGATATGGTCGATACAGTGCTAGTGATGAAACCAACAAAACATATTTTATACAGGAATAAAAAAAAAAGGTAACAGACACCAACATAATGAAAATATATAACATGACCCAAAAAATAAATGAACTTTTATTATTGATGGTATTAATGAGAATAAAATTCTGATTTTAATAATATTGTTAGGACGCTAAATAAAACATGCAAATGTATAATATAAAAAATAAACTATTAGTCTAGGTTAATAAATATTGTACAGTGAGTGAATCTATGACATCTAAACCAGTAATCCACTAATTGGTGCTTGGAATCTAAGTCAAAACGTGCACTGGGTTGTACAAATTATAATTTAACATAATTTTAATGTTATTTATTATTAATTATATAACAGTGATAGTGATAAAGCTGCTCGACCAAAATATGTCGAGAAAACAAACAGGATTGATAAGGTGTCCGAGAAGACACAAGACGTTGAATCAATGTCGGTTTAACGTTGGTCAGCGTCTACGACATTGGACCAACGTTAAACCACCATTGATTCAACGTCGTGTGTCTGCTGAGGTGCAATAGTTGGTGTGAGGGTTGTATTATCAAAAATAAATTAAAGACATTTTCATAGCAGGGTAACATATCAATTCATTCATGGGAAAATGGGCGGGTGATGGGTGGGATACTAAATAGCAGTTAGGTATGACGATAATTGGGGATGGTATGGGACAGAAACGTGCTTGGATTCAAGGTGATTTTCAAGGTGATTTTCACAAGGAGTTTTAGGAGACGCATTTTTCAGGAGGAGAGGCAAAAATATTGCAGAACAACTGATAATATACATATATTCAATAATGATGTACCATGTATATTGAAAAAATCTATGACACATGGCAATGACGTTAACCTAACCTCATTTTAAATAGTTATAATGTACACATTTTTAAAATAACCTACGATTTCAATAAACTAACCTTCTGTATATATCTTATTCATGGAAAATAAGCAAAAAAAGATTTTTTACAATATTATCAATAAATTATAAAAAAAAATATCTATAATTATGATTACGTCATTCGCATGAGGACATGCGCCTGAGGGGCGTGAATGGTCACTAGAGAACGTACATTTTAAGTTAGGCCCCGTCAACCCAAAGAGTGTCAGCGTCTTGTGCTTGTTGGGGTGGTGCAGTGTGCAATAATAACGTCAAGTTAGTGTTTGATCAATCATCAGGTAATACAACATCCAGTAATAAGATATGCAAACGGTGTTCATTTGAGTGCGATATGGGAAAATACAGCACTCGTTCAGTGAATAAGGTGTGAGCCTTCAGGCGAATACCTTATTTATTGGACATGTGCTGTATTTTCCCATATCGCACGAAAAATGAACAACCTTTGTGTTTTCTCACACGATCAAGTCACATTATGACATAACTACCATAGATTGCAGTTCAAGCTACAGCTAGAGTGCGATATGGGCTGATACCGATATACGTCTCATAGTGAAAACCACTGCACAGAGTGTGAGAATACAACAAAATACAACATCTAAAACCTCAACACTTTGCACGCTAGAAGCTTGTTCGGTAATAATGAAGGACATTATCATGATATTATATGATTGTAATATATAGGGCATATTTAGAAATATTGGATCATTAATATATGATATGTTATATATTTTCTAAAAAAAATTATGTGAGAATAAAAAGTTCGAGCATTTTTCAGACATTGAAGTTCAATACGATATTCAATGCCTTCACTGTCATTTTGCAAACCAGAAGATAAGGTCTGACATCAAATATATTATTTTCTCGATATTATTTTAAGAACGTTTTAAGAATGTTTTAGTATTAGTGTCCACCACGTTTTAAGTTTCAATGCTCGATCGCATTTCATCACAAGGAAATAGTCATTTATATAACACCTTTTCATTTCAATGAACCTATTGTTATAGAGCCCTAACGTGCAAAGTGTTACATCACCACGTGTCACTACCATACTCACCAACAGGTTTCTGGGGTGCTGGTAAAATACAAAATGTGTACATGAATATACAGTGTACATGATATGTATACTACATATATAAAACACTACATGGAGCGTATTTAGTGATGATATACACCCCATTCATAAATGTACACAATGACGTTTCTATGTTTGCCCAATCCATTAAAAGAACTCGTGCCAAGTTAAAAAAAATATGACAGCAGGTTGGGAACAGTGTGACTGCAACCCACATAGTGTGTATTCCATACGTTACGTTAACATACCAAACTGTTGAAATGATCTCGGATCATGCGCAATAGTGAGCTGCTATCACCTTTAGTTTTTTGTGTGATTTGGCATACAAATACTCGGTGCAAACTGTAAATTAAGAATATATGTACAAATGACGACAGCTGCGTAAGATGAATGCAAATAATATTTTCACGCTATTTTCCTTCACTCACCCAGCAAAACGGAAGCGTTGCGCCAATGTTGGCTTAATATTGACCCTCTGTCTACAACGCCGCCCCACCATTAAACCAACACTGGGTCAGCGCTTTCTATATATGGATTCTTCTCTGAAGGATGTACAGTGTATATGCCGCCGTCTATACCCAGCAAGCACGAGACGTTCACCTAATGTTGTTACAATGTTGGGCCAGCGTCGCAGACGGTGGCCCAGCATTGTACCAACATTGGGTGAACGCTTGCTGGGTATGAAGAACTATAAAATACTGTATATTTTTTCACACCAAAAAATGCAGTTGCATTTTTCAGAGTATTTGTAAACCGGTGGCGACTCTGGTGTGGGTTCGATGGCAGGCCATCACCACACACGCGGGTCGTTATATCCCCCCCCCCCCCTCCCCAACCCATTCCCAGTTTAGCAGCCTTTCTGATTTGTATCTAATGACGCAAACGCCTCCATTTTTATGTGATCGATCAATCTGGGTTTGGCGGAGAAAAAATTAATGCATGACAAATGGAAATATATCCAAATAGAAGCCGAAAAAAAACACATTTTTCTAGATTTCAGCCGGGTGACAGCAGATAGTAATGCAGGAAGCACGAGACACTGAACCAATGCAGGTTTAATGATGGGCCAGCATCGTAGACGGTGAACCAACCTTACACCAGCATTGGGTCAATGTCTTGTGTTTGTTGGGTTAAGCATTCGCCTCACAGTGTTGTTCTATAAAATCGTAACCTGCCTCATGAAAAATCAGACTTAGAAAGAATGTTATACCAGGGGCCGCGTTCTGAGACGACCTTAAACCATTTGATGTAAAGTTATTTAATTGGAATTTTCACCCATTCGGCGTTGTGTCTCGCTGACGCGATTCACAACTTCAAGTGTGTGAAAATCATTCAGATTTGACAAAATAAAAGGCAATGATTTTGAAATATTGTGTACCCAGAATCGACGTCTGTAGACGTCAGATTCTGACGTATAAAGACGATTCCTGCACTTAAATCATTTATATATTTATATACCCATAACATAGGTATTCAAATGAAACAGAAAGAACTAATTAAGACATTCATAATGATTTCAAATTGAAAAAAAAAACTTTTCGTCTCCATGGTTTCAACAAATACAATTCAACGTTGCAAGGGTAAATATTACATTCATTGAAACACGAGCTTCATTCTGTCGAGCAAAGGCAAACAGCAATAACTGCTCCTTTAAAGTGAGCAGCTACTGCTGCTTGCAATAAAGCGTAAAAAATGTGCCTGGCCTTTTATTCATTCTCGGGGGGGGGGGGGGAATTAACACATCCAAAAAAAAAATTTTTAATTACGGTTTGACTTTTTAGATAAGTTTTGTTGGCGTAGAGAGTAGAACAATTTTAATCATTATCACATCACAATAACAGAAAACATCTATGTGTATACACTGTTTTCGAGTAGCTTTTAGAAGATAATAAGGTAACAAAATAACAATCTTGTATATACATGTACATATATCTCTTTCATTTCTATGACAAATAAGTCTGTAATGACTTTTCTTTCCTGTCAATAAAATATCTGTCTGTCTGTCTGTCTGGTACTTGACGTCACTTAATAAGACAGTGTTAATGTAGTTGGGTCTTCAGGATTCGCTGATTAAACATTGGGGTCCACCCACATGCGCAGCATGGTCAACGTCCATAGAAGTGGTGTTTTCCACAATGTAAATATTATTGATCAGTTAAGTAAAACGACCCAGCTCCCTTTAACCCCGACGGTAATCTGGGCGACCTTTTGACCGGAAAAGCTATAGCCTGCTTTCTCCATATACGGTCAGGGAGATCAAAAATACTACAAGCGTCGGGTCGTAATAGTCCTTCGTAGTTGAAAAAAGTTACCCATTAAAAAAGTTACCCATTAAAAAAGCTACCCATTTGTATATTATCAGGTTCCAAAGACTTTAGAAAACATTTTGGCTGAGAATTTAACTAACACAAAGAAATACCGACTTTCAATCCCCTTTGAAACCTAAAGTTTTGCCCCATCCTAAAAACACAGAGACCATAAAATAAATCTCAATAAAATAAATCTCAAGAAAGCTTATTGGGCCACGTGACTATCACGTGATAATCTGCACACGGCACCACACTGACAGATGTACGACAGCTCAATTCAGACAAAACCCGGAAAAAGTTCATCACCGTCCCCGGCTGACAAATGAATAGAGACGGCTTAAGAGTATTAATGTGGACTTTTTTGGTTTCCATGGTGACGTCCCACAAGGAAGTGACAGAAGCAATGATGGATTGTTGTGTGTGGTGTGATGTGATAAAACCGCCCATTCAATCATCCGGTCAGCTAGACAGACAAGCTGCACCAATTAACATTTAACCACCCAGTGGCTTGAATTGGAATTTAACCATTAAGGCGACAAGTAATAAAATTTAACCCTTTCAGTGCGGGGACCGATTTTAGTCGTCAGAGTCTGACGTCTGTAGACGTCAGATTCTGACGCCTAAAGTCGATCCCCACACTGTAAGAGTGTGAAAAAATATTTATAATGGCCGTAGACACATAACAAAGGTATTCAAATGAATCGGAAAGATCTAACTAAGATATTTATGAGGATTCCAAATTGAAAAAACCCTTTGGTCTCCGTGGTTTTTCCAAAAAAAAATTCAGCAGTGGTCATTGAGAGTTTAATAATCTGACGTCTAATATCGATCCCCGCGCTGGAAGAAATAAAATATTTCTAATGGCCGTAGACCCGTAACATAGGTATTCAAATGCACCGGCAAGAGCTAAGTAAGGCATTTATGATGATTTCAAATTGAAAAAACCATTTGATCTCCATGGTTCATACAAAAATATTTCAGCTCTATAAGGTTTAATCCTGCTATATCGTCTCTTAGCTGCCAGAACGTCATACGTGTCACTCGTGACAAAACTCTCATTTGAGTGGGACATATGACATAGCCTGCCAGGGCTACATATTAACCCTTCCATACCTGAATTCACCATTGTCATCTTCATCCCATACAAGCCGCGAATTGCTGTCGCAATTCTCGACTTGTAGTGGATGCAGATGTGGTTTCAAAATTAAAGAAAATTGCCATGTATTGTTAAGCCAGTTTCGTGGAAATTTCCATTCCAAAACCCTTGGTTGTAGGGGAATTAAGTGTGTTTTCAGGGAAGTAATATGTTACTATAATGCATCGCGAGGGCTTAAAGGGTTAACCATGAAAGCGCTGAAATATTCGCGTATAACTCGTGAAGACCAAAGGGCTCATCATGAATGTCTTAGCTCTTACCTATGTTAATTGGTCTACGGCCATTAGATATATTTTTACTCTCACTGTGCGGGGATCGACTTTAGTCGTCAGAATCTGACGTCTACAGACGTCAGATTCTGACGACTGAAGTCTATCCCCGCGCTGTAAGGGTGAGATTCTGACGACTAAAGTCGATCCCCGCGCTGTAAGGGCTAAAATAATAATTTGAGAAGAAACCTTTAAGGCCCTAACCAAACCTGACAAAGCGGATACGGCCAGTGAGTTATCAAGGACACGTCCAGTGGGTTTTTGTTTTGTTCACACTCGATCCGGTGATTTGCGGGTGTTACAAAGAAACTTCCGTTTCCATGACAACGCGTCCGTGGTAGACCTTAATTATTACCTGTATCACCATGACAACAGAGTGGTAGAAAGCCTGGCATGACAATGACTGTTTTCTTAAGAAGCCCTGCGCGGAAATGTCACCGCTGCGCGGGGGTCTCCCTTCGCGCCTTTGAATATTGTCACTGCTTTGTACTGCTAACACCCAGCTATTTATTCCTAATCATTTTTATTTACTTTGAGGTGTGAATTGCTGTCAATTCCCAACTGTAGGTGAATAAAAAATGACATGATTTTATAAATTACTAGAGCATAGCACGGTTGCCACAAAATTTAAAAACAATTGGTGAATTTTTACTTACTTTTCATGACCTAAATGGAAAATATTCATGACCCAAGGTCAGTGGCGGATCCAGGATTCGAAAAAGAGGGGGCGCCGAGAGTTCGAAGCCCAAAGATTTTTCGGTTAAATTCAAGTTAATTTAGGGGACTTTTTATAGCAAAATTCCTGATTTGACATGTTATTGAGGTTTCTTGGCAACCGAGGTATACTATCTAAAATTAAATCACATAGTATCGTAGGCTGGTATACAGGTATAGTATCCTAACTTTAAGCACATAGTATCGTTGGTTTAGTGTTGGGTCAAACATTAAACCAACGACACAGCAAGCACGATATGTTGTTTAGAGGTTGGTTTAGCGACAGCGCCATTGCCCAATGGCCGAAGTCTGTGTTTAATGGGTAGGGCATAAATGGGACAAGGGGTTAACCCTTTCAAGCCTGAATTTACAATTTGTAAATAAAATGAATGGGGTTTTAGGCCACCTTTGTGTACATGTAGGCTAAACTGGGACATTACCATTTGTAATCTTCATTCACTACAAGCCGCGAATTGCTGTCGCAATTCCCGACTTGTAGTTGAAGAAGATGATTGGAAGTGCGTGGCAAATGAAAAAAGATGACGCTATTATTAAAACAGCTCCATGAAAATGTTCGTTCTAAAGTCCCCCGATTTTAGGAAATAAAGTCATTCTTTAGAGATGCACAATGGTGCTGTGATGCATCGCGAGGGCTGAAGGGATAAACCAACGTTGTATCAACGTCTGATGATCGCTGGCACAGATGGAACGAAATGACTGTTTATGGTGATATTATACAGTTCGCAGTCATTGCTTCTGACAGGTGATATTGTCAGGTCCCCAATGTTGTTTCAATGTTGGGTCAGCGTCGAAGACGATGGGCCAACATTAAAACAGTATTGGGTGAATGTGTTATTGTCGGTTTCCCGCATACCGTCACTCCCCCTCCCCACCTCTCATAGTACGTCACGTACGTGACCGGATTCCTAACGCGGTAAATACGTCATTCACGCACGCATGATCACGCGGCTACACGCGCACGCACGCGTGAACGAGAGCAGCCATCCGTGCTGTAATGCTTCAGACGGCGTCAAGTACAAAACCTCTAGCGTCTGCGGGGGCAGAAGCATTGTCAGACGGTGGGCTAGCATTGACCCAGCATTGATAAAATATGTGTTTTGTACACACCTCATACACCCAGTGACTAGTCTACTGGCGCATATAACTGATATATGTTTGAACGTCCAAATCACCGTTTGTCGAGCTCAGCAAACGCTGGTTTCAGCAAGGAAAATAGAATCAGATTCTATTTTCCTTGGCTTAAACCTTGAAGCACAAAAATATTTTTATATAAACCATGGAGAAAGTGTTTTTTCAATTTGAATTCATCATAAATGTCTCAGTTAGCTGCTGTTTCTGATTCATTTGAATACCTATGTTGTGGGTCTACTAATATTTCTACTCCCATAGTGCGGGGAATGACATTAGACGTCAGATTCTGATATTTAAATTTTCACCCACTTGAAGTTGTGTCTCGCTACCGCGACCCACAACTTCAAGTGTGTGAAAATTACTCCCTTTTGTTAAACTTGAGACGAAAAATTTGCACATTTTGATGTTCAAACACTCGCTTTATTCCCAATAGAGCTCTGTGATTTAATTGGCTAATAAAATTGACTAAATCGTACATAGTACCGTCAAATTATTCAATTTAAATTTTCACCCACTTGAACTTGTGTCTCGCTGACGCGATCACAACTTCAAATGAGTGAAAAAATTTCAGATTTGACAAAATGGACATGAACCATTTTCAAATCATGCTAATTAATGTCACATTTTATCTTCAATATGTTTGAAAGCTGATATGGTACATGCTAATAAAAAATGTAAAAAGCGAATATAAACGGCACCGGCGGTTAAAGGGTTAAGGGTGATCTATAGGAGTTTTGGGAGTTAGAGAGTTGACCCGGTATTGGGTGTAGTAGGTCCAGTGTTCCTAGACCAGAACAGCAAACAGAGAACCGTATTGACCAGGGTATTGATGATCAGATCCCAACAAGCAAGAGGCATTCATCCATTGATGGGTCAATGTTGTACCAGCGTCGTAGAAGCTGGACCAACATTGAACCATCAATGGGTCAGTGACTCGTGCTGGCTGAGAGACTAGCTTACACCAAACCCAATGTTGACTCAATGCTGGGCCAACGTCTGCGACGGTGGCCCAACATTAAAACAGCATTGAGTCAATGTAGTGTGTTTGCTGGGAATTTCTCCCAAGCAAATACGACACGTTGACCCAATGCTAGATCAATGTTGGCCCACTGTCGGCGAAGCTGGGCCAGCATTGAGACAGCATTTGGGCAAAGTGTCCTGTTAGCTTTATCCCATATCAAACACAATGAATGATCAGCAGTTTGTGCTAATAATAACAAAGGAAAAAAGAACCCTGTTGGTTGTATTTCCCCTGTGATAACGCGGAACAGTATTGTGTGCACATATGGTTGTGCTTTGTGCCATTAGCAGCACATACTTGTGCTTTGTGCCATGAACAGTTCATAGCTATGTTTTGTGCCATTAGCAGCTCATAGTTATGTTTTGTGTCATTAGCGGCACATAGTTATGTTTTGTGTCATTAGCAGCACATAGTTGTGGCTTGTGCCGTTAATAGCACATGGCTATGTTTTGTGCCATCAGCAGCACATACTTTGTGCCATAAACAATTCATAGCTATATGTTGTGTGCTATTAGCAGCTCATAGCAATGTGTGCTGACATTATCAGCTCATATTTATGTGTGTTTTTTTTTACATAATTAGCTAATAATTATGTTTTGTGTTATTAGCAGCACATAGTTGTGGCTTGTGCCGTTAGCAGCACATGGTATGTTTTGCGTCATCAGCAGCACATAGCTATGTTTTGCGTCATTAGCAGCACATAGCTATGTTTTGCGTCATTAGCAGCACATAGCTATGTTTTGCGTCATTAGCAGCACATAGTTGTGGTTTGTGCCGTTAACAGCACATAGCTGAGCCACTAGCTGGAAAGTTTGCTAGCACAGTTTCATACTGTCTAGATGATGGGCATTGCAACAGATGGTAAACGGTCTTGGGGCTGGGCTAGCAAAATCAAATTATTTTAAACAAACTAACATTCATGACTAAGCATAATATTAAGATTCATCCACAAATAGTCTACGTACCCTTCTATATGACCAGAATGGAACTGATATGATTGAAATATTTTTGTATAAACCATAGAGACCAAAGGTTTTTCTTCAATTTCAAAATAATCATACATGTCTTAGTTAGCTCTTGCCGCTGCACTTGAATACCTACGGGTCTACGGCCATTATGAATATTTTACTCTTTCAGTGCGGGAGTCTGCTTTAGACGTCAGATTCTGAAAATGTTAACCCTTTCAGCACGGGGACCGTCTTTATACGTCAGAATCTGACGTCTGTAGACGACAGATTCTGACGTATAAAAACGGTACCCCGCACTAAATGAAATAAAATATTTCTAATGGCCGTAGACCCATAACATAGGTATTGAAATGAAGCAGAAAGAACTAAGACATTTATTTTTTTCTGATTATTTCAAATTTGAAGAAAAAATAATTCCGCGCTGTAAGTATTAAGATTTGCCGCCCAATCCATTGAGCACTGAGGTATATCTCTGTTTATACATTCATTAGCAACTATGTACACCATTTGCTTCAAGTGAAAATAAAAACCGGGTATTCGTTGCAACTGAAATTTCACAAATCCCAGTGATTTTCAGTGACTTGAAGTTGTAGCGAGACACAAATTAAATCACTGAAAAGATAAATTGTATAGTTCACAGCTTTAAATAGTTAAACCAACGTTGGCGTCAATATTTGTACATTTTGTTTGCTAATATCGACCCAGGCAAGAGAAATATAAGCCCTGCCAAGCATTTAAATGTCAAAGTTGCATTGCGTCGTTGAATAACAAAAACGTACCCTTCCAGTTTTACTGTGTAACCATGGTAACCACCTGAGAAGGCTAGAGCCGACAGTTTCAAATTAATACATAATGTCCTTGGGATTATTCACAACGTGAGAAATAACAATAACAACGGGCGAGCAATAAGTATTAAGCCTAGGTTTTTTTCATTCTAATGAAAAAATGGCTCCAGTTGAAGAAAAGAGAGCTGCGAATATGAGAGGCCGAGGGAATCGATCAAACAACACTGGAAACTTTTATTTATCATACATTTTTCATCCAGTCAAAATTGTGTCTCGCTACCGTTGTTGGCCTAATTCACAATTGCAAAATGATTAACTTCCTAAACAAGTAAAAAATTGACTCCCACCAAAAAAAGAACATTTTTTTAAGAAACAACAAAATTCTAAAAAAATGGCTAAAGAACAAGATTGTAGCCAGGAAGATATAGGGTGATATAGTTTAGTTTTTCATCATTTCTAGTAGCTAAAACATTGAAAACGGACATTTAAAACATTGTTTAAAGTTGAGAAACATGTAGAAGAAAAGGGTTAAACCTCATCAAATAGATAAAACGGCTGGGTGGAACGTCTTAAAGAGAAAATGGACAGGTAAATTTGATAATGTTACAAAGCTCTAGGGGTTAATACCCTCCTAGATTGAGGTTGACATGTAATGAGATCAGTGACGGAGAGGGTATTGAGGGAGGGGTGAGATGCTCAGCCGACAATTTGACATTTCTGCCGCAGGCTGTCCATGCCGGTCACACACGAGATATTGCGCCAACGTTGGTTTAATGTTGGGCCACCGTCTCGGACGGTGGCCCAACATTGAACCAGCGTTGGTTCGTCATCTGGTGGAGGCTATCCACACTCCTTTTTGTCTCCTCACGCAAACCAGATGAGAACGGGATAAAAATTGAGCGGCTTGTCCGCAAATCTCCCGCCAACTCGAGCAAACACAGACCCTGCAGGTGCCAGGCGCTCATTTATAACTGTATGATTCACGATACTGACCTTTACGGTCCCAGAATCTCGTACTCTCCTGCCAACTGGAGCAGAAACAAATTCCTCACGTGAAAGGCGCTCATTTCTAACTGGATGAATCAAGTTTAGGCACTTTTCGGAACAATTGCAAATAATCTCATGTTAAATAGGGCAAAGACTGACCCTTTGAGTACCATTCATAACTGGAGGATTCAAGATAGTAATTTTATGCCTTAGGACACAAATTTACACAGCATTCATGTTGAGGCGATGATTTAATTTAGATAAAGTTCTTGAATAAACCAAGTGAAGTTTAATGTTGACCCACCTTCTTCGACGTTGGGCCACCATTAAACCAGAATTGGTTCAACGTTTTGTTTTTGTAGGGTAGGCTCGTAGTTTTTCTCTGTCCATGTATTTTTAAAACTTGAGCCAAAATTTTGAGTCAAAAAAACAACATTTTCTGTGACTTTAAGTTGTGGATCGCGAGTGCGTAAAGACATTCTGTAGTTCAGTGTCTGACCATGCAAGGATTCCTTGAGACCATGGGATAACTGTAGTGTACGTAGGGTTGCCACAGAATTAAAAATAGATACATATATCAGACTTTTTACTGACTTTTCATGCCCAAAATAGATTTCATTATTCATGACTCAAATCGAGCGCTTAGTAGGCACAAAACAGTGACGGATCCGATACAAGAAGAAGCAGAGGGAGAGAAAGGGGGGTTGGGGGTTCGCGTGCGACCCGAGATATATTGGTGAAATTTAACCCTTTAACCTTTTCACTACCATACATGACGGAAATTTCCGTCGTCATTCGTCAATGAACGTAACCATAAAATGACACAAATTTTCGTCAAATATATACTACATTTATGTATTTTTCGTCATTTGAAGCTGGAAATTGCGTTAGCAATTCCAGCTTCAAATGACGAAAAATAGAACTCCTACACCAGTATATCTGGATCCTGGCATGCACCCCGGCCTGGAAGTCAAAGGGTTAACGTCCGGTGCCGCTTATATTCGTTTTTTACATTTTTTATTAGCATGTACCATATCAGCTTTCAAACATATTAAAGATAAAATGCGAGATTAATCAGCAAGATTTGAAAATAGTCCACGTCCATTTTGTCAAATCTGAATAATTTTCACTCACTTGAAGTTGTGGATCGCTTCGGCGAGACACAACTTCAAGTGGGTGAAAATTCAAATTGAATAATTTGGCGGTTGTAGGGTTAAGGGAATTATGAGAACTTATTAAAGTAAATTACTGCCTCTTACCGGGCATATTTTTTTAAAGTAAGGTGTTTTTCATGACAATTACCAGTGCTTCAGATTTTTTTTATGGCTATTATACAAGAGATGGAAGTCCTGTGTATGTCTAAAACAGATCCTCACATCATCATGCGCTCATAATCCACTGCCAAATACACTGAAAACAGAACCTCAACAAAGACAAAGACAAATTGTACGAGAGAGAACATGTACATGCCGTACATTGTAAAATAGTCCAAATAGTTGTTTTGTGTGTAGGGCTGCAGAAAATACAACGGCACTCATTCAAAGATCTTTTTATACAAGTTTAAAGAATAATGACTCGGATCCATCTTAGATAGTATTTTTTTTCCACATTAAGTTGTGAATCGCGGTAGCGAGAAACAAGTTAAAGTGGGTGACAATTGGAATAAAAAGGGCTGAAAGCTCTAGATGATCAAGGAGGGTATGCAACGCTTTAAATCCGGAATTTGCCATTGAAGCCTTATTTGATACAGCCCGTGACTTGCTGTCCAAAATTCTCGCTTTATATGAAGATAAAGAACGAAGATAACGAGAAGTGGATAAAATCGATAAATTTGCCAGATATTGTTGACCGAGCTTCATGACAAATTTCGTTCTAAAATCCTTTTGTGCAGGAAAGCGCTAAAATATTGTTATATTTACAAAACAAAACACATTTGAAATCATCATAAACTCTTAGTTAGCTCTTTCCGCTTCATTTGAATACCTATGTTATGGATCTACAGCCATTATGAATGCTTTACTATTGCAATGCGAGAATCGACTTTAGATGTCAACATCTGATTCTGACGTCTAAAGTCGGTACCCGCACTAAAACAGATACTTCTGAGGCATCGTGGGGGCTTAACCCTCAGAGTGATATTACATTTTAATTGTCTGCCACTTGAAGGTGTGTCTCTCTGCCGCGATCTTCAACCTTGGGGTAAAAAGGGCTTATTGACCTTAAAGGGTGGAGATTTCCAAGACGTATCTGGCCTCCAGAAGCCTGGAATGGCGATGAGGCGGTCCTGCAAAACCAAAAAGGCAGTATCTCCTCACTTGTTAAGTAAGCAGATACTGGCTTTTATCTTCGCCAACGGCGGTTCTGATGTACCGGGTGAAAACATCCTAATGGCAGAAAGGTCTTATTTCATGGCACGCCATCAACTGGTCTATTTCACAGAAAAATAGCAGAGTTATTGCGAAATAAAAACTGACGCTAAAAAAGCAGAAGTTATTGCTAAATAAAAACTAGCCGGAAGAATGAAAAAGTTATTGCAAAGAAAACTAACTAAGAAAAAGAGAACATATTGCGAAATAAAACCTGAATTCAATAAAATTAATTTCACATCATTGTTTTTATACGGGAACACAGAAAACCGGGGCTTTTAAAGACTGGAATGTTTCCTTCATAAAACATTTTACAATTCGCCCATGGCAACATAGGTATCCTAGTGAGGAATGTATAAATACTGGTGTTTATTTTTGATTTTCTAAAGTTTGAACACAATGGAACACCAAAACGCAGCCCTATTATTAGTTGTTTTTTTGTTTTTTTGTGTTTACCATACGTGTATGTTCAATACATTGATTCATTTGTTCAACTTTAGAATAGTATCTCCACACTGAACCGTTTAAAAAAAAAATGATTTATGACGCGTCAAGACATTTCTTAATTCTGATTCCTGGATTAAAATTAGATTATCAACATCTTGTTCGTATGCTGTGCCAATGGTCTGCGACGTTGGCCCAACACTAGGTCACCAGTACTCGTCCCTTAGATACGAAAGGGTGTATCTGCCACTTTACAAAGTGGCAGATACACCCTTTCATATCCAAGGGGACGACATGAATTTCACCCCAGAACAAACACTTGGACACGACAGCTAGCCCTTACAAAGGGGAAATATTTTTTGTATAAACCATGGAAACTAAAGCGTCTTTTTCAACTTGAAATAAGCATAAATATCTTAGTTAGAAGTCCAGAGACTCATTTCAGTACCTAATATCAAGGAATCTCAATTTCCTTGCTAATATCAAGAATTTTATATCTATATAAAGTTCTGGTTAATATAGATATTTTGCTCTTTCAGTGCGGGGAACGACTTTAGATTATGACGTCTAAAGTCCGTCCCCGCGATGAAAGGTTTCTGACAAAATCCCTTCATCAGAGGAGATGAGAGGGGGATCATCTCATCCCATCTCCTCATCAGCCCCCCCCCCCCCGCATCAGGATGGGGCTGGTCCTGAGGAGGGTGGGATGGGATGAGCCCTGTTTGATCTGCTCTGATGGAGGCGCACGGATGCTGAGGCAGGTCTGTCAGTCTGCTCGTGAAATGTACCATGTCCACTGGTCCATGGTCTGGTGGAGGTCTGGGGGCACATCTGGTCTACACTCACAGCAAACAAAAGACATTCACATCAAGACGGATTAACATTGGGTCAAACTCTGTTAGATCCATGTCGGATCAACGTTGGGTCAATGTTAGATCTATGTCGGATCAAAAGAAACAAGGAAATTCAATACTAAGGAAGTTCCTCATCAAGCCCGTTTTGCTGGAGTGTACCACGCTGCTTCACTCCTCATCAAACTGCGTCCCTCGATCAGAGGCCGGGATGATTCCGTCATCATATGACCCATTATAGCCCTGATCTCATGGATCCCAGCTAATCCTAGTGCCTCATTATATGACCCATTATAGCCATGATCCCACGGATTGCAGCTAATCCCACACCCAGCTTCATACATCCAACAGGGCCGTGCACCCTGTCGCTAAATTTACCCGAGATTTTTGACAATCAGCCGTGTCCTGACGTACAAACAAGCAATCAGCAGTAACTGCTTACTTTTCAAGTATTCAAGCTACTGCAATTTACCTCCGCACGACAGCCATCCAGCTTAGTAGGGTTTTAGCCCTCGTGCTGCTGCATTGTTCAATACAGTTTTTCATTATTTGAAGCTGGAATTGCTGACGCAAATTCCAGCTTCAAATGACGACATGAAATGAATGGAGTTTTAGGCCACCTTTGTACAGATATAGGCTAAATTGGGCCAAGAGAACCTCATGAGGATGGTAATAATAATAATAAAATGTTCTAATATAGCGCAGTTCCAGTCCGTGGGTCTGCTCAGTGCGCTTTACAGACTAAAAGTTTATTACAAGTTTTAAAATCAGGTAAGGCATGTTTAAAAGTCATATGCGTGTAAAAAAAGATGGGGTTTCAGGTTTTGTTTGAAAGAGCTCAGTGTGGGACTTGAAGTGATATGAGGGGTAGCTTTTCCATAATGTGGGACCAGCCTTATAAAAAGCTGGATCACCGAAAGTCACAAGGCGTGTTCGTGGCTCTATTAGCCGGTTCCTCATCCTTGACCGACGACCGTAGATGGTGAGATGAATCA